>JALGBA010004253.1:3282500-3567500 GCA_023970755.1 Azemiops feae
CACAGCAATTTCATATCTTACTTTTCTTATTGCTTGACTATGAGAATTGACTACATGTTTTCACCAAATTTCATCAGATTATTGAAATCTCATTCCCACAAACGGTGGCTATTGAGAGGGCAGAAGACTGGATGTTCCTGGGTTACATGAAATAGGTACATAATTACTACCATGTTTCCCCGTAAGCAAAACCTACCCCCAAAATAGGCCCTAGCTTGATTTTCGGGGGTGGGCCTAATATAAACCCTACCCCCCATAAAGCCCTAGTTTTGGGATGAGGCACATGCCTCAAGCTAGGGCAGGGGTGGAGGTTACCATTGCAGCCAGGCCTCCCATGGATCAACACTTGCTTCACCGGCCTACTTCTGCAGCCGAAGGAGCAGCTTCATTCTGCAGCTGAGGATGGAGCTCAGGCCTGCATTTTGCAGTCAGAGGCCTTTCTGGAAGGCCTCTGTAGCCGAGAACCAAGCTGTAGCTCAGTTCTCAGCTGCACAGGCCTTCCAGAAAGGCCTCTGACTGCGAAATGCAGGCCTGAACTCCATCCTCAGCTGCAGAATGAAGCTGCTGCTTTGGCCACAGAACAAGTGGGCCGGCTGGGCAGGACTGTTGGTGCTGCCGCTGCGAGGTGAGTGGAAAAGATACACTCCCCCAAAAATAAGACCTGGTGCCTCTTTCGGTGGGAAAAAAAAGACCGGATCTTATTTTTGGGGAAACACGGTATCTCCGGAAGTTAATTCAATATCACTTTAAGCAAGGCCAAGACATAGGATATAAGGCATTTTGTTCACTACATTGATAAACTTGGATGTTTACTTTTGAAATAGAACTATGAAAGAATGAATGTAATGCATTTGAGATGTTGAGATTATCATTTCCTAAATGATAATAGCTTTTCTTATTCAACATAATTTTCATAATAACATTGGTATTAGGCTGTCCACATAAGAGAAACTAAAATACTTGACAATTTCATGTGTCTTTTTCTTGGAGATGACAAAATACAGGTAGTCCTTGACTTAACGACCACAATTGAGCCCACAATTTATGTTGCTAAGTGAGAAATTTGTTAAATGAGTTTTGTCCCACTTTATGACTTTTCTTGGCACATTTGTTAAATGAATCACTGCAGTTGTTAAATTAGCAACATGGTTGTTAAGTGAATCTAGCTTTCCTGTTGACTTTGCTTGTCAGAAGGGCGCAAAAGATGATCACATAACGCTGGGACACTGCAACAGTCAAAAATATGAACCAGTTGTCAAGCATCCGAATGTAAATCACGTCGACCATGGGAATGCTGCAAAGGTCATATGTGTGAAAAATGGTCATAAGTCACTTTTTAAAGTGCCGTTGTAACTTCAAACGGATACTAAACAAACCGTCGCAAGTTGAGGACTATCTGTATTTTAGTCTGAATTTATTATTTTTAAATTTCTGATGTAATCATGCAAAGTGTTATAGACAGAGTCATATTGAATACAATAGATCAGATTTTAACTTATGACACACTTTCTCAAATCAGAGAAAAGCAATCTTGATAGTCTTCAACTACCAGAGTATAAAACTACCTGATTTTTTTTTTTTAATATTCTCAACTTTGAATGAAATATAACTGTTCTCAGGAATCAAAAACAACTCTTGCAAAGAATCATTTACAGAATCCGAATTGAGAACAAGACATTTAGTACCCTATGTTGCTATCAAGCAGTTTGTGAAATTTCAATTCTTGTAATTTGAAAGCATTGTAATAGCTCTTAAATTGTGTAATCTAAAATGGAGCCAGAGATTAAGGAGCAACTACTGGAGGTGTTGAATTACCCCAAAGTAAATTAGGGTGGGGAGGAGGGGAGGGAAGAGAAAATAGTTATCTTTTGTTCTAGATTACTGCAACCAGGGAAGTTTTATTAATGACCCCTGCCTTAGAGCAATACTGTTAATAACTACCGGTACGTATTGATGGAGAAGCCCTTGCCTCTGGGAGCAGCTTGCAAAAGAAATAAGATTGATATTTTGCTTGCATAAAACAGCCAAGGCAGGGTGGATTTCCAACCACATAATTCTTGCTTTGGATAATGTGCACAGCTTATATTATCTGCCTAAATGTGTATCAGCTTTCAGACATAGGTATTTATAGTGCTGGGCTAGGACTCTTTTTACCCTATGGCACAACTCTCCAATTGGCCTTGGATTGATTCTTGCTAGTCTCACTTTCTCAGCCTTATCTTTGTGACTGTGGGTGAGTGAGTGGGCGTGCGTGTGCATATGCACACGCACACACAAACACGTGTGTTTTCAAGTCAGTGTTGACTCCTGGTCACTGCCTGGATTAGTCCCTGCAGTTGTCTCCAAGGTCATTCAGCTGACTTTGTGCCTAAATTGGGATTAGAACTCAACAGTCGCTTGGTTTCTAGCCTGGTGCCTTACCCCTGCACCAAACTGGCTCTCAGTGTAATCTATTTATAGTTGCTGTGATTATAAAAATGGAAGATACATACACACATACATACACACACACACAAACACCATGTTGTAGTGAACTCCTTAGAGAATAAGTTCCCTTCAAGCTATTTCGTGGATATGCCTATGTCATGTTTTGGCAGAATTACGGAAATAATACAGAAAAAAGCTTTTTCTAGGAAGCTTTTCAACTTCACATGATAGCCTCCAGCCCTAATATTCTCTACAGGCCTCCCATCTGAATATTAATGAGATCTGTCTGCTTAGCATCTCAACCTAGACAAGATTAGCCAAGTGATGTGACCTGCTAAGACATTGAATTGTGGATTGGGCTAAAAAAAAAGGTGTGTGAATGTACACGTGTAAATAAATAGCAAGAATATGCAGCTCTTCAGATCCCATGCTGAAAATGTATTTCAGAACTGAGCTGGACATACACATCAACCACACTTATGGGTGTCTTTCTAAAGAAGCTGCATTTTTGCTTTGCTTGCACTGTAGCTATGCACTGTAAGGAAAATAACCCTTTTCAGTTAAGGAAATGCTGAGTTAGTGGCTACACCTGTTCAGAGATACCTTGCCCCATCCTGCTGATGCCTTCTAAACACTCAAGTATTTTCCTGGGATTGCACAGCTAGCATATAGCTTCTTTAAGTAGATACCTCTGCCTTACAGGGCTTCAAAGTGCTGCATATCCCTAATAAATTGCTATTGCAAAAAGCAGATTTTTTTTTTAAAAAAAAGGCTATTATACATGCAAAATCTTGCCTTCAAAGGACCCTGTTTATCCTAATAAAGGAAAATGATTAATTACTCAATAAATCTTACTGAATTAGAGGACACTTGCTCCGTTTGCTTATCTTTAGTATGCAAAGCTGCATAAACCTGCTCTCAGACAAACAACTACTGGGAGACCCTATAGTTATGAATCTTGCATTTATAATTCTGACTCTTGCTATGAATCAACTATGAATCTTGCTTTTCACTTTTGGATTTACATTCTATTTAGGCTATGAACTCTTTGGGGAGCGAACCAGTTTTGTAGCTATATTTTCATTTTTAGAGGAACAATTATGGAAGAACAGAGAAAATGATTAGATGATATGGATATCCAGTACTTCAAGTTTGATTCCAAAAATATGCTTTACAGAGCATAAAAGTGTGAACTTGGGCCTACCTGCCATCCTTTAAAGCAGCTATACCATTTCTTAAGATCAATAGGCAGCTGCAGAAGGCAGCTGCACAATCTGGGGAAAAGATACGGCTGATTTAAAGACTTGGTGATAAGCCAAATCAATGGGGAAGCCAGATTCATTTAGCAACCATGTTACTAACTTAGCAACTGCAGTGATTCACTTAACAACTGAGGCAAGAAAGATAGTAAAATGGGGCAAAACTCACTTAACAAATGTCTCACTTAGCAACAGAAATTTTGGGCTCAATTGTGGTCGAAAATCAAGGACTACCTGTATTATTTATCAGAAATTATCCATTCCCAAACAGTTTGTCTTTCCTGATAAAAAAAAAATCCCATAGATGCTCAGTTTTAGCACAGAAAAATGTGGTCTTTCTATCCCACTTTCCACAGTTGCATGGCTTCTCACTAGCAATGGGTGTTTCAAGCAGCCTTACACTTGGCTAAATTCTTGGGCTTGAAAAGGAAAGCTCTTTGAGATTGTGCATACTAGATAACACTAGGATACTAATCATACTGGGATAAGGTAATGGTTGTTATGTGTTGGTCAAGGAAGCTTCCATAGGAGCCTCCATTTTATGTCATCAACAACATCCTTATAGGGTAGGTTGGGCCAAGAGTGACTATGTCAGGGATAGGCAACCTTGGCTCTTTTATGACTCGTGGACTTCAACTCCCAGAATTCCTGAGCCAGCATAGCTGGCTCAGGAATTCTGGGAGTTGAAGTCCACGAGTCATAAAAGAGCCAAGGTTGCTTACCCCTGGACTATGTCAAAGTCATTAATTTTAGAGAGTTTTCATAGATGAGAGAGGGCCTAAGTCAGGGTCTCTCCATTCCAAGTCCAAACTCCTTAACCCCTACACCACAATGGCTTTCTTCCTGGTAAGGAATCCACAGGTCTTCAGTCAGACCACAAATTCTAGTTTGGCTTCAATGTGGCAAACAGATTTCATTATGATCTTAAATCTAGTTGGACAACAGGCTCTGTCTTGCACAATTATTTTGAACACAACAAACTGTACCTTCTCTTTTGTTGCGAGTTAAAAAGGGAATCTAGTTGGACAACAGGCTCTGTCTTGCAAAAGTATTTTGAACACAGCAAACTGTACCTTCTCTTTTGCTGCAAGTTAAAAAGGGGAACTTCTTGTCCCTTGTCACATGTGGGATTAAATAATGTAAATAGTTAGAGGAGGCATCCAAACAGAGTTGCGATGGCTGAGTCTTATTAGCATTTTCTTCAAGTAAACTAAAAGGCAAATACACTTCAGATCCCAGCTTTGATTACCCTCATTTGCATTATAGATCTAACAGTTCCAATTTCCTCATATTGATTTAGTGTGAAATGAATACATACATACATACCCACCTATTTCACTTTGTTTCAGCTTGAAATTAGTCTGTTTGCAGAAATAGATATTATTTTTGTTTCTTAAGAAAAAGGTTCAAACAATGAATAGAGACAAAGGTATTGAAAGGTCTATTTTTGGTTAGATTATTAATCTTTCAAACAAATGAATATGCCCCAAGAGAACCTAGGAAAGGGTCTGCCATCTCATATTAACTGGCTTAGCAGACTGAATACATGAATAATTCAGCTAGGAGAGCCTTTTATTTTTTTTCATGATGATGTATCACCAAGTCTCTGAAGAATTAATACTGAATCATGAAATGCTGGAAAGGGCGTGCATATGTCCAGTCTCAATTCCTCTAGGAACTGTGGCAGTCCATCCATACATGCATTGATACATACCCATCATGTGATTCCTTTCTGAGATAAGAAATATTATGCAAAAAGGTAGAAGGGGAATAAAAACAGGAAGCCAAAGTAATGAATGGCATGAGGTAAGAACAGGAAGCATAGCTAAAAGTAGTTTACAGCAACACCCTACCTCTCTCCACCTTTCCATCTTTGCAAACCAATCTTGCTTTCCCCATGTACCTCTTCACACATTCTTTTTTATTCATTAGCTGTAGCAATAAGGGAGATTAAATATGTTTTCCCTTAGTAACTTTTAGCCCCTGAGTAACTATCAAGTAGTTTTTACTTTTTCTTGGGCAGTTACTAATATAGTATAGATGCTCAGTTTGGGATATAGAGTATCATTTTCATAAGGAAACAGGTTACATGTTATAATGGCTCAGCCGCTGGAATGTGCTGGAACCTCCCCTTGAGAAGTTTTATCTTCAGTGGCAAATTGGTCAGTGTTCCAGGTTGAAAGGAGCCACAGAAATACAAACACAGTTAGTGAGAGTCGAGTTTCTGATGCACGTATGCAACAGCACCCCTTTTAATTTCAAAATTTCAAAATTATAACTTCCACTTCAGCATAGATATAATCATGAAATACAAGGATCTGGTGGAGTCCGGGAAACTGTGTGAATGCAGTAAAACATTTTTCTGTTATTTGTGTTGTCTTCCTTTCTATTTAACATAAATCTGGAAGAAATCATCTTTATCTGCTATATTTTACCACTGACAATATCAGATTGGCTAAAATTCTGGCTTGTGTGATTTTAACTAAGAACTAGGTGCATCTACAGATTTAGTTACACAGATGTTCTACCCTGATCTTGCTGGCTGGGATTTTGAAAAATGGTGTCCACCACCCCAGGATGGCATCAGGTTGGGGAAAGCTAAAATTTGTTCATGTCTTTATGCCTCCTGAAAAGACTTGGTAAAACAGAAAAAGAACTTTTTAATTTGGCCTGGAGACTTGAGCATAGGTTCTACTTTAATATGCCGTTGACAGAATAAAACTGTCTACTGGATCTTGTCATTCCAGGCAAATCTATATGAGCTTATTCAATCCCTCTGTATTCAGCTGTACCTGTTATTGATAAATGTGCATGCATATGCAGCTTGTAAAAAAAGTTATATATTATTTGTGCAAATAATATATATATATATACATATATATATGTATGTATATATATATATAATATAATATATATAAAGTTCTGGAAGGAATTTCCATTTTTTATTCAAGATGGGGCAATAACATCTCTCATGGAAAATTTCCTGTGATGGAGAAAATCTGTTAACAAAGACAGTGCTGGACATATACATTAAGCTCTGCAGTCCTAGGTTTTTGAGTTGCAAAAAAACCCAGCAACCACTAGAGTCAGGTGATAATAGAATTTGAAATAATGAATGAATGCATCAATAAATGGCAATAGTCAGGTTTTCTATATCCTTCTGCTACCATCTAGTGGTCATCTGCAACACTGCAGATACTGTTCAGTACTCAAATATTAAATGTCAAAGATATAGAATTGTATCTGCTTCTAAAATATTAGTAGGCTGGCAGGATAGACAGGAGGTAACTATTGAAAAGTGCTTCTGGCACAACACTGTCTTTATAAAGATACCTGTCTGGCTAAAATCTGAATTATTCAGTATATCCATCCACTGGTTTTAATTCCTGGCCTTCTTATTTCAATATTGTACAATCATGATTTATTGTAATATTCTTCAGTCTATTTTTACTCACATTTGGAATTTATTTCCTTATTGCTTTAAATGTTATTATTTGCTTTAGTAAATCCTCAAACTAAATGCAGGGTAAAATGTTCTAAAAAATACAATAAACGAGAACCTTTAAGAGAAAGAAAAAAAATAAGTTCATTCAAATGAAACATTCTTTTTCTTCTGGTAGCCCCCTATCATCCTGCCCCCCCCTTCCAAAAAAAAAAAAAAAAAAAGCATGAATATGAACTCTTTGCAAATGTTAGTGACAGGGAAAAAACAAAAGCTAGACCTAGGTCCTAGCCAATAGTATGCACTGACTCCAAGTAGAATTCAGAAGTCGAATTAACACATCACTCTAATGTCTAATGTGTTTAATGTTTTGACTAAACAAGACCACTATGCCTAGTTAAAACAAAACATGGCTTACTATGAAATATAAATTAAATCAGAAGATTGTTAAACTTTAATCCTGGTCTTCCTGTATCCCAAAGCAGATATTTTCCCCTAACCTATATACTCTCTCTTCAAATTATTTCAAATAAGACTGTTAGCAATGTAGGACAAATAATGAGAATAATTTAGACTGTTACAAGAGAAGGTAACACAATTTTGGACATTATTTATATTTATTTATATTATCTGACTCCTTTTTAATATTCCACTTTTTTCTCCTAATATATAAATACTTTTGGTGACATTTTGTTTAAAATGTTTTTTAAAACTCTTTGAAATGAAAATACGCTTGGATGAGAAATATACCTTTTGTTGGCAATGATGCTTCTTCACCTGCTGGCATCACTCTGGCCACCAGGGGTCAATGTTGTTCCACAGTAGTCAGTAGAGTTGCAAGAGAGCCGTGGTAAGAGGGAGACTTGGGAGTCTATTGTCCAATAGCAAATAGAGAGATATCATCCTTTACAGGACGCTTGTGAATTAACAGGAATGACAAATTAATTTATACAAACAGGACACATGTATGAAGTTAGGAGCATCATGATTTCTGCCTGATAAGATACCATTTTGGAATACTAATCTTTAAGATTTGAGGGCATGGCTCAGTTGTTAATTTTTTGGCAACCTTCTCATTGCAATAATATTTAGCTACTGTCAAAGTCAATGAAGTCTATGAAGAAAGATATTTACTACAAATAAGGACACAATTGCTATTCATCCAGAGTATGAACGGAAACCCTGGTCTTTCCAATTATGTTGTGCTAACATTGCTAATCATCAGTCATGTTGTTTGGTGTTGGAATCTATTCACAACTGAAGGGATTCAGCTCCTTGCATCCTCAACATGCTAAGAACAATAATGGCTATATTTAAACTTACTAGGCCATTGTTTAATTCAGTTCACAATCCAAGCACCCTTAAAATTTAGCAGGTGTGCAAAACCAGCCAAACTCAGACACCATTTGAAGAATATGTATCTGCATTGTGCAGCAAACGTTCACCCCTTAGTTCATGGTGAAGGTAATATTTACACAACATGATAAAGAAGGGAGCAAGGAAATCAATTATGGAAAATCTACAGCGGAAAGAATGTAAAAAAAAAGGTTCTTCCTATATAGAAAATGTGAATATAAAGAAGGATATAATTAGGGCTAATATTTAGAGTAAAATCTTAATTTTGTTTATCTCAGAGTAAAAATTTTTCTACCTTGCTAAATTTTATTTCTAAAAAAAAATTCAGAAAATTATACTAACATTTGTTCTGGATGCTCATCCAACTAGAATTTTATTAAGATGGAAATGATTAAGATATAGTGTAAATCAGACATGTCAAACTCGCGACATCATGTGATGTCACGCGACGTATCGGAATTTTTTTCCCATTGCCGGCAATAGGATGGGCGCGGTTTCCTCGTGATGCGTCCGGCCCGCGGGCTGGCAGTTTGACACCCCTGGTGTAAAGCTTCTGTTGTATCATCAGACTGATGATAATATGTAGGGATTATCGCATTCAGAGCTTCTTCATTTTTTTCTTGGCAACTCCTTGTAGAAGATTATCAATGACTTCTTTTAACTCCTTCCTTCCATTTTTCTCTGTTTCATGTAAAAGTGTTTTCAAATCAACCATAAATTGTCTTTTCTATAATCAAATTGACTTCTAGGCATCTCCGCCAGTTCCATTGTCTTCACCAACCATACATCTCTTGTGGATAGCGTCAAACTTTTCCACTTTTGAGCATATAATAATCTTGCTGCAGTTGTCATATGTAAAAACAAAGTTCCATGACATTTTTTTAGCTGCTTGTCCATTAATCCCCAAAGAAAAGTTTCTGGTTTCAGTTGTACATTTGTTTTTAAACTCTTCTGAATTAATGCTTTTATTTGTATCCATTTTTTTGCTTTTTTACATGTCCATCATACATGATAAAAGGTCCTTTCATGTTGTTCACATTTCCAGCATAGATTCCAAGTATCTTTATATATTCTAGACAATTTCCTCTGGTGACAAATACCAATGGCACATCATCAAATTCTCTTTAAGGCTGGAACATAATGTACATTTCAATCCTTTCAGCTGCATATTTTTCCATTGATCAATTTGTATATCGTAGCCAACATTTTTAGCCCACTTTATCATATGTTTGTTCACTTTTTCTTCTGTCACAATTTTCAACAAATGTTTATACATTTTAGCATTAAAATGAATGATATTGATTCTATTCCAAACACAGTCTTGCATTGTTTAAGCCATAACATCTTTTATCCATTTTAAACCTTTCTGATAATTGTACACAAGAAAACCAATGACAAATATACCCTTCTGTTGTGAAATCTTCTGTTGATTTTATTTTGCAGAATATCCTAGTACACCACAATAAGTTAACCACTTATGTTTAGTTATCGTTTCTCATCTATAAAATGCTTCTTGTGCTGAGAGAGTCAATGAATTATTCTTGACTCTAAAAGCTCAAACTCCACTCAGCCCGTATGAGTAACTGGGCTCCCTTTCAGTTTCTGACCAGGCTGGGTGAAGCATTACTTTTCCACTGCTGCCCACACTATTCCCATTCCCCTTATTAAAACATCCTTGCATTGCAACTGGAGCCTTTCTGTGAAGCTATTGCTCTTTCTTATTATGAAATTTGCAGTCCTACAGAAGAAGATCTGAATGAAAGAAAAATGTGTATTGCTTTGATTATTGTAGCAAGAGGCAAAAATAGTACCATAAAGGCGGGGTGTCTATGGAGATTCTCAGTTGTCCAAGTGATGGTTATCCCAAAGGTGCTTTCTTTCAAAAGACAACTGGACTTTCTTGTTTTGTTTGAAGACATCCAAGAAGCTTCAGTCAGAGTGGAAGAAGCTTCTTGAATGAGAAGCGAAACGTCTTCAAGCAAAACAAGAAAGTCCAGTTGCCTTTTGAAAGAAATCACCTTTGGGACATGCTGGGGGAGGGAGGGAGAGGAAAAAGAAAGGGCCTGCACTAGTGTCAAAGGAGATACCATGAGAAGAGATGTGAAGGCATCCATATGTGCAAACATGTGGGGAAGCAAATGAAAGCCATTTGGGGTGAGAGGGAAGACTCCCTCAAAGGAAAAGGCAGGCATTGGCAGATGAGTCCACCGAAGGAGTTGGCCAGCAAGACTTGCCTTCTCTTCTTTGCAAGGATAGGAAGGGCAAGAAACAAAGGAACAACCCATCAGGTCTGAGTCCCGGCCTGGTCCCATTAACATCCTGCTACAGTCTAGACTTGAGTTTCTGACATTGCTTTAAAAAACAGCCAAGAACAGCATTTGAGAAAAGCAACTTGACTGCAGGGTTGATTTGCTCTTAATAGAAAACCTCCAACTCAGTTATGCATTTCCAAAGGTAGCGTTGGGCAAGACATCTTATCTCAGACTACCCTAACCCTGCAGGAGAGTTATGAATGCAATTATCAGTTCTCGGAAAGAAAACGATGGTATAACTAAGTGAAAATGATATGGATATTATTCCACTTAAAGGAAATGCTCAGGAAATACACTTCTGAGGGAATTTGCAAACTCTGAAATGGGTTAATCATCTGAACATCAGTAACTTCCCAGATATTCCCAATGGGAATTTCAATGTCAGACAAAATACAAAAGTGGGTAACCATGTCATCCGTGCAATTTCTGCTAACAGGAAAAGGAGGTAAATCTAGAAAATTATTGAATACAGAAACAATAGACAGTAGCACTTTGGATTCTAGCAAATTTATTACACCATAAACTCTCTTGGACCAGTGTCCTCTTGAATGGCTGTCTGAAGTCTGTAAGTTTAGAAGATGCTCATTGGTGCAAGGAGTGCAAGGAAAATCTGAAAAGGTTGGGAAGAAAAAAGTTATCAAGTCCAACATGATAAGATTTATTAGGTACAAGTGGCTTTTATACAAACATCCTGGCATAATATTAGGATCTAGAAAGCTCACTGCTTTGATCAGATCATAGGTGATAGAACTGACATGAATATATTGCAACTAATTGTTTAAAAAAATGGCTGAGGCCAAGATTGAAATGTTTCTCCACTGCTTATTAATAACATTAATTTCGGTACTGTTAATGTTTAATTTGTACCCATGTATTCTTTTGTGCCCATTTATTCTTTTGTGTGGAGCAGGGATTTCCAAACTTGGCAACATTATAACCTGTGGACTTCAACTCCCAGAATTCCTCAGCCAGCATGGGAGGAATTCTGGGAGCTGAAGTCCACAAGTCTTAAAGTTAAAGTTGTCAAGTTTGGAGACCCCTGGTATAGAGACTGAATTCTTTGAATGTAGAAGCACTTTGTTGAAAAATAGAGTTTATATTTAGAAGAAGAGCAATCTTCTTCAAATCATGTTAATGTTTAATTTGTACTCGTGTATTCAAGATGTTGTGGCTACACTTATTAGATCTTACAGTAGCGTTACATCTATATTTATGAGTTGTGAGGATTTTGTAGGATCCTGGTTTGTGTTTTTAAACCAGTTCTTGCTAATAAATTCTTATTTTAGATTAGGATATTGTCCATATACAATGATGAGTTAAAGGTTGACAATGTGAAACTATACCTTTTCAGGATAGATTAGTAATAATACTATAGGATTATTACTATAGGTATTATTAGTGATATAATAGATAGTTATCAGTAGTTCTCTAGATACATATGATTTGATAGAAAAATCTACTTTCTCAGATCAGAAACCGAGTGAATTTGTGAGGTTTTATTCTAATAAAACACTACTTGCTTTAATGGTAAAATTGTTCTTACCATGAATTGCTCACCTTGTTGCTGTAGGACTGTCTTATCAATGAAAGCAGGGTAGAGATCTATAAATAAATAATTTGGGAGGGGGGGATCACCTCATACTTTCCCCAATTATACCCATTTTCTTATAACAAGTTATCATCCTGTATCCCAAGGGCAACCCTTCTGAGCTCAAGATGACCTGGCAATATGCATTGGTCTTAGACTGTCATCTTTGTTGGATCAAACAACTAATTGTTTGAGGCAGTTGCCTCTTCTTAATGCTGCACAGTACCGAGTGGTACTGACTTTACAAGAAAATACTTAGCTTAAACAGACACCTCTTAGATTCTGATCTGTCAGGAAGTCCCCATTTCTTCCAGTTACTCCTGCCACCCTGAGAAAAACAGCTGTATTTTCCTGAGAGTGTCATTATTTCCCGAATAATTTTAAAACCACGGTTGCAGACGGCTCTTACAAGACTCTTTTCAGCCCTTGGTGCATCCCAATGGTTGACTAGAGAGATTCGCATAACCTTAACTGTAGTGGCACGAACAACATAACCACTGTAATAATTCATTTAGAATGATGACACCTGAGACCTAATTTAAAAGTCCTCCCTGAATACTGTTCTCACATTCAAGCCTCAAGGCTGCCGCAAACAGACCTGTGAAATCCGAAGAACTATAGTGAGCCTAATTGAATTGGACTCCAATGGACCATTGAGGTGGCCTGGCGGAGCTCCAGGGAATTTATATTGTCTATACCGTATCAGAATCACAGCTTGAACTGAATAACTGGTTACATTCAATCATGTTACTGTAACTCAGGCTTGAGGTAAAGGAAACCTTAGCTATCAGCCAGGCTATACGGAAAACAATTTCGAATCACTTTAAACCCGGTTGGCAACTACTTTGCCAATTACGGAACCCATTGGGAGAGGCATGTGCAAGGGCTCAGGACTAAATGATTTATGTCAAGCACCTCTGTCTCAGAGGCATATGTGGGAGCCTGCAAAGGAGGTGCTTGTGTGGCTAATTATTTCTCCTAAGAATACTTTAGCCAAGGTAATTTGTGCTTGCAGATGAGTCATAGGCAGGAGAAAAAGACAAGGGGAAAACAGAGGCTGTGGTGAAACGCTGTGCCCAGAGGGACAAAAGGGCCCTCTTTGGAAATGCTAAAGCTACCGGGTAACAATGTTGAGCAAAGGCTCAAATTTGCCCTGAAAAAGGAAAAGTGAGAGGAGGATAATGCATTTCAAGAGGAACGCTGGAATTTAAAATGATTTCCTGCATAATGTCCATGATACTGTAGCCATTCATGGAAAGGAGGAAGACTAGGATATAATGGAGCAGTTGATATGGGATGCTATTTCTGGAGTAAAGGGAGAAATAGCATTTTGTACACTTAGGGCTCACCTCAAGTCTCCCTAACCAAGGCACAATCTGCCCTGGGAACTTTTTTTATATAATACATCACAATATTGCTTTCATCTCACTTCCCAGCCTCCTTCCTTCCTTCCTTCCTTCCTTCCTTCCTTCCTTCCTTCCTTCCTTCCTTCCTTCCTTCCTTCCGCCAGGAGAAGACGGTGTGAATGCAGAGTAGTTGTTTGGCTGCCTAAGACTGCTAATTCATTTGGTTCATGCTTGCATGCTATCCAGAAGTACACTACAGGGGGTGAAGTAGCTCCACATTCAGAAAGGCTAATGGTGTTCTTCAGCATCATCTGGGACTTTTACCTTCCACCAATGTCACCTCACATTTGGGTGTCATATTTGGGCATGTCCAGCATGTCCAGTTGGGTTCATATTTCTGTATGAAATGCCATACCAGCCCACAACTGAGGTGGCTTAGAGTTGTCTTTATCCGGCCCAGTTTTAAAGTTTTCCCTCTTATCCCAGCTCAATGTTTGCCATGGTCATGATCTAACACACTTGATCAATTGGTCAGGTGGGATCTGCCTAGTTCATATTGACTGCTTTCTATGTGGCATGCCTTCTCCTATCTTGATGCTAAGAACTATCCTCCGCAGCCATTTGGCTTGGACTGCAGAAGAGACAGTGGCATCTGCCCGTGAAATACCTGACCAGCACTTTCCAAACCACAGGATGTATGGGATTTGCCTTCTTTTGGGACCTATTTTGTAAAATAAGAGTTTGGGGCTCTTTGTGCTGTCCCTGTGCTTGGAAAATAGGATTTAGTGCTCTCTCCAAGAATGTCAGTTCTATGCTGCACAGAATGTGAATTTAAACCAAGGGAAAAACCTGGATTCAGTCAGCAGATGAGTCACATCAGTGAGTACATCACACCCTTTCTCCTGCTTCTCCTGAAAAGGTTTCTTTTTCTGCTTTTACTGGTGTGTGTGTGTAAATACTGTCTTGCCTATTCCACGAGCTACGTCTAGGCACTGTCAATCATAGCCAACACTGATATTTCCTTGTAGTACTAGTCATGGGCACCCCATGCTAATTATTTTAATAAGGTTCAAAATACCCACATCCAAAAATAGCTTGGCGGAGAAGTTCCAGGCACAGAGGAGAGTGTGCATTGGCTGGAGGGTTCTTCAACTCCAAACTCCACACCAATGACCTCTCCTCCAAGCATCTCAGTGTCCACAAGCAGTTAATTAGGCATGTTGACTGGTGGATATATCCACCATTCAAAGCATCTGCCTTCCCTACCCTGGCTCTGTCTCACCACATGTGAACAAGAGGTGACTGGTGGTGATTTTTTCCCCACCAGCAAATATTGCTGAATAGGAAGGATATCCTATTGAGAATCCATTAATTCCTTTCATTTCGTTGTCCTGCATTAAAACTGCGAGAACAGTATACTCGTTGGCTTTATTGGTACAAAACAAATTTTGGAGCTGGACTTCTGCCAGCTCCAAGACTGATGGATTATACTAGCTGTGCCCTTAGAAGTTTACTAACTTCATTAAGTTTCACCCCAAAAAAGAAAAAAGAAAAAAAGAGAAAGCAATACCCTTCTTCTGTGCTTTCAGGATTTGGATGTGGCCATGGCTAAATAGCCTCTAGAGTCCACTGGGGAATGGGAGTTATTGCATATTCACTAACCTATGGCAAGGCACCCACAACATTTACTTTCAAATTAGGAACATTTCTGAAAGTGGCAGACACAGAGCGAAATTTATATAACAACCTGCCAATGAATTATTAGCTTTATGATTGCTGTCAACTTTGTACTGTGGAATCAACTTTTTAAAAATGATTTTATTGAAGTTTTTAATAAACATAGTAGAACGTAGGCTAAGCTAGAAGAAAAAAAATAAAGTTCAGAAGGTGCAGAAAAAAGGCTTAGTGTCCTTATTAAAGACTCTGCTGCTGCTGAGGGCAAAGATTTCGTCTCTCTTGGCTCCTGGCACTCAAAGCTGTTTTACATCTCCTTGGGAGGAGCTGCCCTTCAGAGGACTTGTGGGCAATCTCCCATTCTCTCCTTCTCCAGACAGGACCGGCTGACTCACCAGTTTCATTCTACAGGTTATTCTGCTTGTTCAAGGAAATGTTCATGGAAATGTCTTTAGTCAGCCACGACTCATAGCAGAAGCCTACCATGGAATTAACTTCTGATAATTTTATACTATGTTATGTGTAAATTACAGGCAGAACAGGCAGAGTGGCCCTACATAAAATGTATACTTCAGCTAATTTGTGCTAAAATATAGAAAGGGAACAATCATAAAACATCACTGAATGAAATGGTATACAGATTTTTGTAATATACCTACTGTATATGAATGAAATAAGGCTCTCCTCCATCCAGTTTTTAGTTATTCTGTCTCTCAAGCTATAATTTATTATAAATTTATAATTTATAACTCAAGCACTGGAAAAGAATTAGATTAAAATCAGCCAGTCTTCATTTAGTTACCACAATTGGGACGGACAACTTGGTTCTTAAATGAAAAAATTGCTGAGTGAAACCACAATTGTGCTCACAGCCTTACTTCAGCTTTCTTTTGCTTTACAGACCAGCAAAGGCCATAAATGTGAGGACTTGTCGCAACGTTACTTTTCTTCCCCATTGTAACTGCGAAGGGTCACAAATGAGGCAGCACTAAACAAGGACTACCTGCAGCACTAAACAAGGACTACCTGCAGTTGTTATAAGATAAAGCCCTAGACTTAATACTTCCATCATGCTGGTCTAGTCAACAAACAGAAGTTGGAAAATGTTATTGCTATATATGCTAAATCTCCAGAAAGCATAATAATATAATCTTTCCTCGGATTCTTCTGGGAACATTAATTGTCAAACAGTGGATTTGCCTTGTGTAAGTGCCAAAAGGCATTTGACATCAATTTAGAACTGTCTTTTTTTCTTCTAAAGATTTAGCACAGCTGCTGGCAGCAAAATCATATCTGACCCTGAAGAATACAATTGCAATTCCGCCTCTTGGAGAAAATTGAATGTCAGATAAGCAGCGGGATACAAAAGTAGTTCAGGTAGTCCTGTTTAGAAGTGCAGACACACCCAATTCATATGGTTACCCTTAGAAAAAGAGCAGAGATTTGTGTGAGGCCCAAAAGGTGATTGCTACTCCATAGATCAGATATACTACTACTACTACTACTACTACTACTACTACTACTATTACTACTACTACTACTACTACTAATCTGTGCTCACTGCCATAAAAATGTGTATTTTTACCTTGAACAGCAAAACATTAGACAGAGCATGAGATAGAAGTTTATCTTTACCATATCAAGAATAGGAAAAGGTGGGGGGAGACAGCAAAGCCCTAGTAGCAAAATCAGAGACTTTCTCTTTTCAGAAACAGTATTACTATTAGTCACCATTTTTCATGTTACAGTAATCCTGAATTCCAGAAAAAGTTGTACAGGTAGTCCTTGACTTACAACCACAACTGAGCCCAAAATTTCTCTTGTTAAGTGAAACATTTGTTAATTGAATTTTGCCCCATTTTATGACCTTTCTTGGTTCAGTTGTTAAGTGAATCAGTTTAACATCAATACCTGGGAAGATTCTAGAAAAGATAATAAAAAAACAGATCTGCAAACAACTAGAAGCAAACAAAGTTATAACTAGTAGCCAGCACGGGTTTGTTAAAAACAGATCATGCCAAACCAATCTTATTTCATTCTTCGACAAAGTGACTAAACTAATAGACCAGCGAAATACTGTGGACGTAGTATACTTAGATTTCAGTAAGGCAGTTGATAAAGTAGACCACAACCTACTCCTTGGTAAGCTAGAAAAAGGTGGAATAGACAACATCACTACCAGATGGATCTGTAGCTTGCTGGCAAACCATACTCAATCTTGCCTCCAGAAATCATGGGCGTTCCATCACTGGAGATTTTTAAAAAGAGACTAGACAGTCACTTGTCTGAAATGGTATAGGTTCTCCTGCTTGAGCAGGGGGCTGGACTAGAAGACCTCCAACTCTATTCTATTCTATTCTATTCTATTCTATTCTATTCTATTCTATTCTATTCTATTCTATTCTATTCTATTCTATTCTATTCTATTCTATTCTATTCTATTCTATTCTATTCTATTCTATTCTATTCTCCCTGCAGTTGATAAGTTAGTAACCCAGTTGTTAAGTGAATCTGGCTTCCCCATTGACTTTGCTTGTCAAAAGGTCGCAAAAGGGGATCACATGACCTTGGGGCACAGCAACGGTCATAACTATGAACCAGTTGCCAAGTGCCTGAATTTTGATCGGATGGGGATGCTGCAAAGGTTGGAACTGCAAAGGTTGGAACTGTGGAAAAATTGTCATAAGTTACATTTTTCAGTGCCATTGTAATGTTCAACTGTCATTAAACGAACTGTTGTTAAGTCAAGGACTACCTGTATCTAGGAGCAAGCAGACTAGCATTCTTGGGTTTCAAAAAGGCAGACAGGCCTCTTTTAAAGACATCTGGACAGTTTCTAACCCTGTGTTTCAGCAGTCTGAGCATTTGCAACCAAGCTAGAGTCCGAAAGTGGGTAAGGATAGTCTCTGCCATTCCCACCTGCAGCATATCTGTATTTGTAAGTTGCTGTTTGTTCAAAGTCTTAAAATGTGCTATGGTTTCCTTTGGAAACAGGGACCAGCTGGAACTCAACCTCATCATTTATTTTGTGCAGCATCAAGCTCATTGCTACTTTTTACACATGACAAGAGCAAAGGTGATTGATGAATGCAGTGCGTTGATCTTTTTTGGGATTTCACTTGCTTGCTTCCCCTGTGTTGTTTTCTCGAATCTACTACTCCTTTGCATGACTGAGCTTTGCTGATCACAAGGGCTGAACTGATTGGAAACACATGTGGGTTACATAGCAAAGGTTACCTTTGACCTCTAGCTATTTCTCCATGGGAGCATTTAATTTTCTGTAACCTAAAGAATTGTTAATGGAATGTACTTTGCTTGGGGCAAACTCCACCGACATAGATCAGATGTGTTTCATTTCAGCCTACGCACAGAATAGGACATTGATCCATTTTGCTCTACATCTGGATTTTTTTAAATGCAGCAGTGGAATTTGCTCCCCAATGACTGCTCCTAATCAAGACTTCTGAGCAAAGGAATAAAAGGTAACATATGTATGCACCCACTCACAAATCTTTCAGCTTAAGTTTCAATAAATTGGTAGTGGCTAAAAAAGGGAAAATCAGGTAAAAGAAGCTGACAGGGTGATTCCTTATGATGCCTGCATCTTATGTAAAACAATCCCACTTTAGCATATTATTTCCCCATAAATTGCATTTGCAAACATAATTGTAGCCTTCTTCAAACATTCAACTGAGCCTCAAAAGGGCTTCAAATTAAGTAGTGAACAGGAAGCATATATTGGTCCTGCTGCTTTCCCTATACTGAACTTCCATACATTCAGCCAGAAGCTACAAGGAAAATTGCACTTACAGTTATTTAAATCTGAGTACAGTTTTCAGTAGCATCCAGAATAATATTGCATCATTGAGGCCTAAGTTCCCATTTCAGTTCCAGCCAATGTGACATGACCTTTCTTTAATGAGCCAGTTGAATGCCAAAGTAGGGTGGAGAATGGTGAGGAGATGATGACTGCATGTCTAGATTCTTCTCAGTTTCAAAGTTTCCATGTATTCAGCTGAAAAATCAGAAAAGCTCTTATGAATGTTTATGATTGCACTAGCTTTTTAATGGATTGGATACGTGTACTTTATATTTGCTTTAGTAGCAGCAAATACAAATTATGTTCAAGAATAATGTGTGTTTTCCACTTCCAAACCTCTATCCTGCCCCAAATCAATTACTTCATTTTATACAGCCATTATAAGAAATATTTTGTAAGAAAAAACATAAAAATAATTCTATCATCAAAACACATGCTAAAATTAATGTGGAAAAGCAGAATCAAAAGCTTCTGGGGAAAAAAAAGAAAGTGGGCAGAGAACTTGAGACTAAGATGCATCACAGGGACAAGCTTCAGAATGACAATGATATAGGTCAGAAAAGCAAACAATTGCTCTTAAGGAATGGCAGCATCCTTAGAATAGAGACATTCCTTTGGTCCTGAAGTTTAGGGAAGGAATGCATAACATGAAACCCTGTAATCATGTCAGACCTTGGTGATCCTTCTACATCTACTGCCAAATTGTAATTTTAATGCAAAAATTATATGGAGAGAAATTACCTTTACTGTTTTATTTGGGTTGCTGCCAAGGTACCTCTGAAAATGATTCACAATCTTATAAAGTAATACAATTTTGTGATCATTTACTGAAAATCTACATCTTGTGAAAACCTTATATAGGAAACACAAAATCTTATATTAGTTAACAATCTTGCAAGAATCTGGAATAGTAATAATAAGAAGCAAGAAGATTGCACAGATCTGATTACATGATAAGGTAGCAACAATGGTGTACTGGAAGATCTGCAAGAAATACCATTTGTTTGCAAGCAAGAACTGGTGGGATCATAAAATAGAGAAAGTCATAGAAAATGAAGAAGCTAAAGTGCTCTGGGACTTTTGAATTCAAACAGACAGGCATCTATTGCATAACATGCCAGACTTAACAACTGTCAATAAGAAAGACAATAAAGTCTGGATGGTGGACGTGGCAGTACTCCGAGACAGTAGAATAGAAGAGAAGGAACTGGAAGTATAACAAAATAAAAAGACCTGAAAATAGAAATAGAATGACTATGGCAAATGAAAGCAAAGTTAGTACCAATAATAATAGGTGCCTTGGGTGCAATCCCAGAACATCTGGAGCACCATTTGAACATCATTGGCATTGACAAATTCACCATCAGTTAATTGCAAAAGGCAGCTTTACTCAGAACAGCTTACATCCTGCAATGGTATCTGTAACACCATCAAACATCCATATCTGCCTATCCCAGATCCTTGGAAAGGACTCGATAAGTAGACAAAAATGCCAAATCCAGTCTGAACATCTGGCTGATTGTGCAACAAACCATAATAACACTAAGATCCCTCCAAAGGAACAGTCCCTCATTTTGGAATTTAGATATTGAGCAACAAATAGTAGAAAGTGAAGAGACTATCCAGTAGATGTTAATGAAGAACAACAAAGAGTAAAAACTGAAATTATTGAAGAACTTCAACTACTAATCAAATCAGCATCAATTCTACAATACCTTTGAAAATGGGGAAGAATCAGCCACTAAAAAAACTGACAAAGAAAAGCCCCTAAAATATGTGGGAAGTATGTGGGAAAACAACAGGTGTCATTATAGGAATACAACATGGATTAAGCAAACTGAAAACACAGTGAAAGTCCCCAGCATGTAAGACATAAGGACAATTGAGGAAATGGTATGAAATCAATCAAAGAATGTAAAGCACTGTAGTGCTCCTGGACCAGATGAGTGCCATCGATTCTGGCTAAAATCACTGACAAATGTACACTTGAGATTGGCATATCAAATAAACAGAGTTTGGGAAGCACCAGAAAATGAAGAATGGTTAAAAACTGGAAAGATCTCCCTATTTCAGAAGGACAAGGAAAAGGGAAATAAGCCTGGAAACTACAGATAACCCATTTGCCAACAATATATAAACTATTTATGGACATTGTTGCAAATCAAGTTATTAACTACCTGAAAAAGAATGATTTACTCCTGTAGATCAAAAAGGGTGCTGCAAAAAATTGAAGGGAACAAAGGACCAGTTATTGATTGATAAATTTGTTTTAAAAATTGTCAATCAAGGAAAACATCAAAGATGAAGGCTGAGTATAGAAAAGAAACAATTGAAAACTGATCTGTAAATTGGAAGAACACACCAGTGCATAGTTAATCCTTGCAGTAGGAAAAGCTGGTAAAAAAAAAACCCCACATGGAACAGGTTAAGATCAGGAGTGCTAAAGAAAGAAACTGAAGGCTTTATTTTAGCATCTCAAGAATAGATTTTGCCAACTAATTGCATGAAAGTGAAAATTCAATACGTAGCAAACAACAACAGATGTTGCCTTTGTAGAGAAAAGGATAAAACTATTGACGTTTTGATCAGTGGCTGCAGCAAAAATTCACAAACTGTCTACAACCAATGTCATGACTGAGTTTCCAGAATTATTCATTGGAAACTTTGCTAGAGGTTTGGATTTGAATGTAATAAAAACTACTGAGACAATCAAGTTGAGAAGGTTTTGGAAAATGAGAGGGTTAAGATCTTATGGGATTTTAAGATCCAAAGAGATAGGCATCTTGCTCATAACATGCCTGATATATAAAAAAAGAAAGTTTGGTTCATTGCTGTTGCTATTCTGGGTGATGCTAGGACTGAGGAAAAATAATTTGAAAAAATCATGAAATACCAGGACCTGCAGATTGAAGTTGAACACTTATGGAAAAAGAAATCCATTGCTATAGCAATCATGATTGGATCCCTCAGGGCAATACCTAAAGCACTTCCTTGATATCTAGAAATATTGAATTTATCACACCTGAACATGCTAAATTTACAAAAATACCACCCTGCTTGGAACTGCTTATATTCCGATGATACCTTAATAATTCTTAGATCCTTGATTAGGAGTTGAATTATTAAGTGTCCACCAGTCTTAAACTGTGAATCTAACTAGAGATTACCCACACATAATAAGAGGATTCTGAGGATTTCATTTAAGGTGGTTACAGATATTCTTGCACTCATGGAAATTGCAGATTGCTATTCAGGATACTTATAAACAACAGTAAAAAAAAAAAGAACAGTAATTCTTTGAAAATTCCCATAGTCAGTATGAAACACAGCAGGTTTATTTATTTGTGCTTTAATACTTTCAGGATCCAGTCATTGTATGCCAAAATGACTATGCAACTGCTGCTTAGTTATTCAAATTCATGTAACTGAGAGGTTCTGACAGGCCAATCTTTTTTAAAATCCATGATTTTTTAAATTTAATGACTTATTTGTCAGTTAATTTTTTCCCCACTCCATTTTAGAAGTTGTGATTCTCTAAGAGGGTTAGTTTTATCTTTAAAAAACTAGAAACATTCCCTACAACCAGTGGTGGGATTCAAATATGTGAACAACCAGTTCTCTGTGTGGATGGCGCTTCCGGAAGTCCATTCTGGGCCTGGGCAACAAAAAATTAGCTACCGGTTCTGCCGAACTGGTGAGAATTGGCTGAATCCCACCACTGCCTACAACTACTGAATGCCCACAAAGAAGATATCATTGATCTAGTAAAATATTTAATAGTATCTATAAGTTATGAATGTGTTCATTTCAGCATACTGAGATTTTCTGAAAAATTTCAAGCAAGATATGAGGTAACAGGTAGAGACTATCAACCTTGAGAAATAGATTCATGTAACAAAATAAAATATCTGCAGTGTGCTTGCAATATAAATACACTATACTTATATATAATGCTAGAGTTAGCCTTATAATCAATTGCAGATCAGTGATGGTTTCAAATGCTTTTCCAGACAGAGCTGAAATACTGCATACAGCAACAGGAGAAAAGCTTAATACTGTGTCTCTCCCAAAAAACTTTCCAGCAGATTTTTCTCTTTGATTCCCTGCAGTATAAACCAAATTATGGCAAATGAGATTCTGATCTTGCAGCTCTTATGCAAGGAAGTTCTCTCTCTTTCTCTTATTTGATTCCAGGCAAGTATGATGGTGCCAAGTAGTGACGCGGAAGAAACTGAATTAAATTGGTAGCCTGGGGTGTTCCAATTATTCAGGTGACTTTAGGGAACTCAGTACCAGATTTTTATATTAAAAGGTGAAGATCTCACCTGTGTAAATAATGAAGGGAGCGATTAAATTTTGTTCCAGCAGAGACCTTGCCGCTCAGAGATCTTGTTAATGGCAGTTGAACTGGTAAATAATTTATCAAAGTCCATAGTGAATAAATATATACCTCCATCCACACAACTTTACCCAGGTCCCCAACCGGGCAATAAATTGTTTTTTTCCCCCTTCTATCCTACTCCTCCTCCTCCTCCTCCTCCTCCTCCTCCTCCTCCTCCTAAAAATCTATAGCAGTCTATGGAATATGGCTTCCTATTAACTTGTGTCTGAAACCTTTAAAGTAACAGTACTAGTGGTTCAACCCACACAGAGTTTTAGTCTTCAGCATGCAGTGGAGAGAAATTTTCAATTATTTATGCCTATTAAAGTCAAGCTGATGGGCCCATTTAGACTATTTCTGATGCATGGGAGCAATGAGGTATTACTCGTGTTTAAGCAGGAAATATGTCAGGTTCACAGAAAAAGTTGCTGCAAAACTATGGTATATATTCAACAAAGTGTATGTGTGTATGTGAACTGAAGCAGGAACAGCAACCTATGGTCCTGGATACTGATCAGAACAAATTATACACATACAAAGAATTGTTTTGTAATAAGAAGAGACAGCAGAAAGGGATGCAGGTAGCCTCAGCGGAGCAAGAATGAATGAGAAATCCAGTCAATCAAAAGATTTATATGCATTTATTCAGTTCACATCTTCCAAAGTTGGATGTGAATTGGAATGCTTGCATGTACCCCCAAATCACACTGAATGTGGTGATGCATTTCACAGTTAAAGATAACAATATAGGGGGGAGGAATGCCTAAATTGTGTGTGTGTGTGTGTGTGTATATGCATGTAGGTATGTATGTATATATGTATGTATGTATGTATGTATGTATGTATATGTATGTATGTATGATCCCAAATTTCTTAAGGAACCATCCTTTAATTTAATGTGGCTTAGAATAAATTCTAGGTCTATAAAAAAGTCAGGCTAATCATTCATCTTTAGCCCAACATTGTCCACTCTGACTAAAAGCATTATCTTGGGGTTTCAGGACAAACCAAGGATTGGAGCCCAAACCATCTATAAACTTCCATTGCATTATATGTCTTCCTGCATTCCAACCCCTGACCAATCTCGCTTTGGCATGGAAATTAGCCAGGATCAGGTTCTTGGATGGGAAACATCTAGGAAATTCTGGGGCTGTAAGCTCAGCTGAAAAGCCTAAAAATATCCTAGGGAAAGGCAATGGGAAATTGCTTTTGTACTGCTGCCAAGCAATACACGGAATGGCCTATGAAGTCATATAAAAATGGCATTTGTGGGAAAAGAAAGGGTCAAAAACATCAAGTTGTCAAGAATCACCTTATAGGGGAGATGGATGGCATAAAAATTTAATAAATAAATAAAATAAGTAAAGCTGAGATCTGCACCTGCACAATCAAAACCGCAAGTTTTAAAAAAATGCAAGGTGTGTTTAAACAGGGGCAGGACTTTAATTGCACAATCATGGCTGCTATCTGAATATTTTTGATGCCCTGAGAATGATCTGCACCAGGAGCTTGTTTACCTTTCTTATATCATTGTGCAGTTTTCTAAAAAGCGAAGACAAAAATAAGCAGATTAACAGTATATCAACCATCTGCAACTGACATACTAAAAATTAAAATATTTAATAATTAAAATAAGAATGCTAGTGATGGTCTTAACTTTTATGCACAGCTGACCTCTGTGTTAAGAATGGGAATAGTTACAAAAGCCTCACTTTATCATAATTACTTGAAGGCTTGCCTTTTCCCAAGAATCTCTACTCATCCAACTTGATCTAACAGAATGGGCAGATCTATTTCAGGTCTATTTCAACTTCTCTCCTCAGGACGCCACTACAGAGCATTGCATACCGAAACAATCAGACATAAAGATAGTCCCCCCCCCCCCGTGCCATCACTCTGCTGAACACTTAATTCCCACAGCATTGTCTCATTTCTCATCTTCTCATCTTTCCTACTATCTTCTCCTATTGGTTTCTTATGATTTATTAATTGTTGTTTGTAACTTATGATTAATGATTGTAACTATGATTTATGACCTATGATCTATTACTTGCTGTTTATATGTACACTGTGTCCACACTTGGCCAATAAACATGGCAATATCAGAAACATTTGAAAAAAAAAGTCTTCTCTTCATTCAATATTTGGTTCATGCTAAGCACGCATGTCAGAGCTAGGCTCAAACAGGTGTCATGATTCCATGTTTCAGAATTTCTACGATGAAATTGTTTAATTATAACCAGTGGTGGGATTCAAATATGTGAACAACTGGTTCTCTGTATGAATGCCGCTTCCGGAAGTCCATTCTGGGCCTGGACAACAAAAAATTAGCTACCGGTTCTGCTGAACTGGTGCGAACTGGCTGAATCCCACCACTGACTATAACTATCTCGTTCTGATTTTAGAACAGAGACAGCTTTAGGATCCCTAGTAGATTACTACATCAGGAGTGCGAAAGAAAGAATTCAGCCTACCTTGTTTCGTTGAACACTCATTCAAAGTATCTTTTTGATTTACCTAGTAAAGAAGAGTTTTGGTGGGCTTTGTTTTACAAGGTGTCAGATTGTCAGTTTTCTTGGAATATGGCTTTCTCAAGCTGGTTTTGGGAATATCTTCTTGACATCCTTTCCTATGATGGCTCACCAGGTTTAATCCTGCCGTGACAAAAGCTAAAATGGTAGTTAAAAGGACCAGCTATGCGTGTATGGTCACTATATATCAGTGATATATTCTCTCCCTCTCTCAGTCCTTCCGTATAATTCCAAGGTAGCTGGTGATATTAAGAACTGGAAATTGATAGTAATGGTGGCTGGAGGGAGGGTAAGAAACTGAAATTTAATTGAGACAAACCAGAAATGCTCCTGATGTTGGGGATATGACTGGGTGATTTTGGGGGGGACATAGACTCTCAGCTAGCACTGGCTTGAATTGACCATTTGTCCCACTTACCCCAAAATTAAATGTTTTGGCAATGGGGGTGGGTGGGTAAGTAAGATGAAATTGTACAGAGGAGAAGAGAAGCAAAGCAGTTGTTGTTTCTTTCAACCAGAAAACCCTGGATTTATTGGTTTTTCTTTTTAATGTTGAGAAACTGCTATTATAGTGGACATAGGTTGAGTATCTACAAAAAGGAATACTGAGTTTTTTCCCTTTGTTTTAGAGAGTAACTGAATCATTGGGATTTTTTTTTTAAAAAAAACACCCCCTCTTTTCTCTTTCTTTTCCTTCTAGGAATAGCTTGCAAAACCTAAACAATGTTTTATTTGAAGGAGATGAAAAGATGTCCCTTATTCTTTGTTTCTCTTTTCTCCCCTGGGAAGATGAAGGGCATTCCTACATTGTCTGAACACTCAGAAACAATTTCTATTGAATGCAGCAAAACTCATTCCCAATTAATTAAATCTGTTTATGAATCAGCAAAATGATCAAAATATTAAAAGTTCATTTATCTTCCATTTATTGAATCAAATGTATTATTTGCTTTAGTGGAATCATTTTGTTTTGCTCCCTAGAGAGGAGGCATATGTGTCTGTTATACCTGTTAAACCCAATAAATCCAAATTTATGGAATTTGCATGATTGATTGATTGATTGAATGAAAGTACTTCCTTCTGTGATCTCAAGATTCTCATTAAGCTACAAGGAAAAGAAAGAAAGAAAGAAAGAAAAAAGGAACATCCAAAAAGAAACACTATAAGGAGAGAATAAAAAAAATAACTTGATAATTACGAACATCACAAAAGCAAACTTAAAAAACAAAAACTAAATACAGTGGTACTTTGGTACTCAACTGCTTTGGAAATCATCAAATTTGGTACTCAATGCATTTTAACATGAAAATTTTGTCCTGGTACTCAACACACAAGCTAGACTTGTCAGTGTTGGCTGCCTTATGGGAAAAATCCCTTATGGGAAAAATTTGTTTGGTACTCATCATTTTGGCTACTCATTGTGCCTCCTAGAACCAATTAACGATGAGTACCAAGGTACCAATGTATGGTGCAGTAGGTGAAAGTCACTGGAGTGCACTCTAGGAAAAGAATAACAGTTTTTAACAACTTCTGAAAGCCATCAAGGAAAGGGCTAGCCTTATCTGCATCAGGAGACCATTTCACAACCCCAACATGGCCACTGACAAATAGCACCTTCTAATCTTGGCTCCTTTTCCGTCCTGGCAGTATGGGGTCATTCCTCCCTCAGTGCTCTAGGACAGTGTTTCTCTACCTTGGCAACCTCAAGCATGCTGACTGGGGAATTCTGGGAGTTGAGGTCCACACATCTTAAAGTTGCCAAGGTTTAGAAATTCTGATTCAGTAGGTCTTGCATCTATAGGTTGCAGGTGTTGGCTCTGCAGGTACCCAGTGCCAAGCCACATAGAGGCTTATAAGGTAAAACAAGCATTTTAATTTTTACTCAGAACTGAATCAGTAAGCAATGAAGAGACTACAGCATCTGAAATCCATTAACACACTAGTTTGAATGAGGTGTTAATAATAATCTTTAAAGGCAGCCCTATTACTTTGCAGTAGTCTATCCAGATGAAAATGAAGTGTGATTTATTTTAGAATGACCTCCTGCACCAACTAAGGCTACGATTGATACACCAGCCAAAGCCAAAGGCCGTTCTCCCACAGCCCATGTATCGTTCAAGCAGGAGCCATGGGCCACTTTTAAAGGTGACAGTGGGAGTATTTTACTTTCAGATTTTCAAGATTGATGTCAGCTTTACTAGGTAGACCAAACAGGAAAAACAACCAGATAAGCTGCTTCTACTTTATTGTAAAGTTACATTAACAGCATCTTGCAATCTGAAAGTACAGTTCTCCTGCTGTCACCTTTACAGCATGATAACTTAGAGAAGGTCCTTCCTGAGCTTCTTGATAACTTAGAGAAGATTCCTCCTGAGTCCCCATATATTTCTTTAGATTTAATTGAAATATGAGACATTTGGGAATCTGCAGACCACTGGAGGGATTAATTCTTACAGTGGAGGATTGGATATTCAACTATCCCTGTTGGCCATTAATTAAGTGTGCGAGGACATCACAATTGATTTTATGCATTTGTTTGGAATTTTCCTCTCCTTTGAAAAAAGTGTAAGACAAATTCTTTTTCCATCCAGCTGTATGAGTAGTGATGGGATGAAAAAAGGTTTTCTCTCCATGATACTGAATAGGTTTCCTAAACAATAAAGGCTTGGTGAGTGAATCAAAACGCGAAAGGATGTCATGTTCTTCCTTAAAAATCTGGAGCTCCTTCTAGCCTGGCTCCTCAAACTCTGCAGAGTTGCTGGAATTCTACTCTTCAAGGGCAGAGGAGTCCGATACTATAGGTGTGGCAAATATCAGAGGTGCATTTTAATTTATGTCACCTTTCTTGCACACATTCTTTGATGCTGTTGTCGAGGCATATTCTTCTTAGCTTTCTTTTTATACTGACGTAAAGACTATCCCTGCCAGAATGAGAGTATCAGATCATTGTACCAGCAGACTATTTTTTTTTCAGAGTGTGGCCAGGAGTTTGGCTTGTGAAAGAGGAGTCGGGATTGAATCTACTCCATCAGCATTTATAACTTGAAAGGAGACCATTCCAGCTATTTAAGGAACCTTGCATACTCTCTTCCCTTACAGCCCAATTTATTATGACCTCGCGTGCCAATGGGTCATCTCCAGTAAAACTGTAGCTAATGGATTACAAAAGTGGAGGAGTGGAGATAGGCATTATTAAGGCTGGATTTTGTAATTAATTTTTCAAGTTAATTAAAATGTCCAAAAGCACAATAAAACTGCAGG
This sequence comes from Azemiops feae, assembly GCA_023970755.1. Lineage (NCBI taxonomy): Eukaryota > Metazoa > Chordata > Lepidosauria > Squamata > Viperidae > Azemiops > Azemiops feae. Next base: position 3,311,898 of record JALGBA010004253.1, read on the forward strand.
AAAAAAAAAATCTGGCAAGGGAATGGCAGCCTGTCTGATTAATGCAAGTCAACTGTCTTTTGAGGGTAATAGTAATAATGATGAGATTATGGATATGGAAGAAGCAGCTAAAGAGATGTGAGATGCATGTGGAATACAAACTGTGTCCTAGTTACTATTTTATGGTGCACAATGGATCTTATTAAGGAGGAATAACAGTAAGAATTACCACTGAATTGCTCCATAAAAGTATTGTGTAATTAACAGTGCTGCACTAGCAGCTGGAGCACTACCTCCCATTGATATTCCATATCCTCGATTTACTTTCAGTCTTTAACTAAAATATGTGAGTTTTCAGTACAATTGCAGACAGCTTGAAAAATATGTTGAATTTTTAGTTAATGGTAACACTTCAGGAAAAAAAGAGACACATACTATACTTCTCATATGGAATACTATGCTCTGGTGCACAAACCAAAATGCTTGTGTTAGGTGATGAAATCAAAGGAAAATTTCTTGCTGGTTTTAATATGGGCAAGATCTGTCAAATGAGGCATTCATGAATGACTGATGTGTTTTCCTCCTTCATGTTCTCTACCTCGTGATTATTCTTGGGTCAACAGTATGGAATTAATTCTATTTGTTTTATTTATTTATACTGCATACTTGCACTGCTGGAAGTCTGCTAAAAGTTTGGAGGAAGTGGCTAATTACTCCATAGTCTGACACAGTAATCAGCAAGGTTAGTCATCACTTCCTTCATTTAGCACAGGGGTCTTCAAACTTGGCCCTTTTATGACTTGTGGATTAGTGTGCATGTGGATAATGATGAAAATGATGATAGTCTAGAACAGTGTTTTTTGATCTCAGAATTTTAAGATATGTGAACTTCCAGAATGCTGGAAATTGAAGTTGAAGTCCACACATCTTAAAGTTGCTGAGGTTAAGAAACACTGAGACTAGAATTAAATGATTTGGTTTTTGTTTCTGTGTTTCAGAACTGAATAAAATTCATACTCTTCTCACACAAAAGCCATTTGTAGCTATGATTAAATAAGCTTTCATTATTTGAGTAGTACTACTTAGGGTGCAAGGTGGGTCATGATATTGTTGCTATTGTTAAAGGGTTGGGAGTTGAAAATCCTAGGTGATCTGCAGCAAATCATCCTCATCCATCCATTTTTAGGTCACTGTCCATATTCTATAATCATCTCCAAGTAATGAGCAAATAATGAACTATAGTGGTTTAGTATGAGAATATTAACAGTAGCAGAAGTTGAACTTGGGAAGGTTCAAGACAAAGAAGTGATTGATTGAATATAATTTAAATGCAAATTTAAGTAATTAAAATTAAAATCAATTATGTCCTGTTAGTATTATTCCCCATTCTGGAGCTCTAGAAGCTTCACCCCAAGGTTCCAAGAGTTGCATATGATGAATGCAAAGGAAAGGGGACAATCTAACTCAAGTCTGAGAGGACCTTTGGCAAAAAAAAGTGAAGCCCGTCAAACCTCATGGATCTCTATTCACTCACTTGTCCCAGTAGCCAACTGAACAGCTGGCAGAAAGCAAATTACTGATTTTCTACTGCCATTAACTGCAGGAACCAAGTGATCAGATTCCCCCAGCTAATTTCTTCCTAATCAGCTCTCTGATAGGGACCAGATCACTGATTCCGTGTCATTAATGGTAGCAGAATCATTAATCTGCAGTGGATATTGGGAATAAGAAGGAAGCCTCATTGCTCGCCTCTTTCTGCCAGTAAGATTTCAACATCACTGGGAGGGAGCAAGATGACAGTGTGTTTGAGAATGTGCAAAAGATGCAACATTTATTTAAATGGGCTGCTGTATTCATGTTAAGTTGCAGTAAGAGATTGCCTGTCCTGCCCAAGAGTTATACCAAAGCAGCCATAGAGCTTTTACATGCGATTCTGCTGCATAAAGTGTGCTTTTATTCTCAGAGAGGATAGTCTCGGAGACAAATGAAAGGTTATTTGTCATTAAGCCTAAATTAATGGAAAGTAATAAACAGAGGAAGAACATACAATTATGTTTTCAATTTCTATGAAAAAGAGTGAATAGAACTTTTCTGTTAGTAGATTTTTCTTAGATTCCTTAGAGAAGCTTTCTCCACATAGCTGTCTTTGAATGTGTAAAATTATTTATCACAACACAACTTTAAAATTCTGGATTTTTATTTAATATAGGAATATTACAAGTGCTGCAGCTTAAGTATGCCTCTGAAATTGAAGGATCTTCTCAATATATTGTCTGAAGAATGTTTGCATTTGTTTAGATTGAAAAGATATGCTAAATTCTTTGTTAAGCAGTGGAAGTAGTGATTAATCTGTGTGTTTGAAGAAACAAACACAGTCCAAAGGGAATACTGACAACATTGGCTTATTTCTTATCTGATGTGTGCCAATTTCAATCAGACATAAACTTCCCTAAACCAGTCAATTTATCAAGAAAAAAGTCCAAGTACTTCCAAAAGGCTGTTTTTTCGTTCATTCTGCCCCAAACTCTTGTTACCTGTAGGATGCTCTGGATCTGCCCAAATCAGCCAAAGGGTAATCCACTCCTTTGTACAGTATTCCTATTTTGAAAGAGTATAATTGCATCCCCTTCTTGGGCTATACAAATATCTGCCTAGCCAAGCCAGGTATTTGAGAGAGAGCCAGAGACTCTAGTCAAATAGATCTACACAATTGAGAAAATTGTGCTGGGAGAGAGTGATCACTATTCCAAAGCAAAGCTCCCTATTGAGAAGAATCACTAATACAGATCTGGCTGTGGAGCTTTTTAATAATTCTAGTGGTTGTACTAAGACAGTCTAACTAGCTAGGAGGCTATCTATGAGCTTTTCCTCATTTGCACCTAAAATGACACAAACTTGTTCTGGCTACATCTTTTTTGGGTTATGCTCCTATGATATTGCCTTGACCTTGTCCCAGTCCATGAGTGAGAAAGATGTAAGTTGTCCTTAGCTGTATGGGTATTGAAACTGTATTTCCCTCCTTATCCCTGATTCTACCCTGAATTAAAGGATTACAGAGTCATAAAAAGTTTTTTTTTAAATTCAACACCACTCAAAAGCAGCTTCAAAATGTGTAATCCTTGCTACTCATTACTTTGTGGGAAGCCAGATGATGCAATGACTTGAAAGAGAGGCAGGACAGGGATCAACAATGGAGAAAGTAGATTTTATAGAAGCACATATTTCTATCAGTTAAAGGATTAATAAATAACACTGCAACAATAGTGTAGTGCCAAATCCTCTACATAGTCTTTCTAGATCTGAGGTTTACTTTCAAAGATTGCATAGAAGCACATATTCCTTTCCCATGTTCACCTGCTAAAGATCCAATATAATGTTTATATACATAAACAGTATTATTTTCAGATTTAAATATCTATTATATACTGCAGGTATATGTTGCTGGATTAAAGTGACTGTTTAAATTAGAAGCTGTTTCAAATGCTTCTTATTGGTATATAACTCAGTCTTTGTTGACTTGCCTTTCAGATACTGTATGTTGAATTGCATCTCCTATCAACATGGCCAGTTAGAAATTTGGAGAGTAGAGAAAGAGTATATCAAATCACGATTGGCTCCTGTAGTTTAAAAAACAAAACTTAAACTTATAGAAAACATTGCCATCCATCAACATAGGATCTTGCTCCCTCCCTAACTTTCTGAAACCCTCTAGAGTTAAGAACTAAAGGACAGAATCAATTTTGAAGAAGTTAAGTGGGACAGTCTTTGGAAAACATAATTCCCCTTCTCAATAGAGGGACATCTGGTCCCATTAGCTGAAGTTCCACAAAAACTCCCAATGGTCTTCATAAAATGCAGCAATTTTTAGAAAAAAACCCGCAGTTATGCTAGTTCCTCCAGCATTTGATATGTGCGCCTGCGTGAGTGTAAGACATTCTGTAAACAGGGCACACTCTTAACTTGATAGCTTCTTTCTAGATGGGAAAAGATAGATGGCGATCAATTTATTTTATTTATAAAGAAATGACTCTGTCCTGCTTTCATTCTTTATTTCATTATTTATTGAGTAAGATAATAGCTTATGGTACATACACAGAACCAGCTGTTTGCAGGATGCCAAGAGCAGGTGGTCGGGGAGGCCTCTGATGAATTGCAAAAGACACTTACCAGCTGCTCTCTCTGTGTGAAATGAGCAAACCTGCAAAATCTTTATTTTCAATTGGATTGTACTTTTAAATAAGCAAGGGAGACAGCCAGGATAACTACAAACCATGACCAACAGCCCACGAAAACTGTGTGCAAACACAGGTGATTAGTGTATCTGTATTTTGAAACACCGCAAGGCTAACAAGTCTAAACTTGTCAATAGAAAGGGGAGCCTGGATGCAAAGTGAGGAGGTATGACAATGCAATATGGCAGCTGGGATCTTGTTAAGACTTAATGGCTTCAGTGGAATCCTCATATTTCCCCTACATTCTTCTCAGCAGCCATTTTCATTTATAAACCAGAAGGCTGGGTTCAGAACTTCCTCCTTTGCATTTATGGAAGGTGCTTTTGTGTGTTGCCGCACCAGGGCACAATCTTTGAGCACTCCCCATCTTCTCAAATGGTCACTGATGAGATGCAAGTATAATGGGTAACAAAGACAGACATTAATAAGGTAAGATAAGAGAGGGGAGGTTTATTAATTTTCCAAGTAAAGTTAGGATGCCCAAGGGCACCATAAAGCCGCAAAGAATCTAGTGAGGGATGAGGGAGGCCTAGCTGATTAATGCAAGTCAGCTATCCTCAGAGGGTGATAGCAATAATGATGAGATTATGGAAGAACCTGCTGAAGACAAATGAGATGCATATAGAATAAAAACTAAGTGTCCTAGTTACTCTTTTGGAGTGCATGATGGATTTTATTAAGGAGGAACAGCAGTATAAATGATTGCTGCTGATCGAAAATCCAAAGCAGAAAACTCATATGGCATTACTGGCATCAATTCATCACAGACTGTGGGTGTATGTGACATTGTAGCTTGTGACAATTCCTATATGCTCCTAGTATTTTTCATTTAGAGATCAGGATAGAGCAATCTTGAATGTTGTATTTTCCTTTATTAGATGACTTCCACAGCTAGGTCTGCAGGATCTACTGCATGCCCTTCGTAACATCTATTAATTTCTTCTCTTTCTGAGAGTCAGATTGGGTCTAACTTAGCTTATATTTTTAAATGGTACAAGAGGAAGACAACAGGTTCTGGGGAAGCTGAAAATTTGCAGAACTGCGAACTATATTTAGTGTGTGTATGTGGGGAAGATAAGAAAGATGCCCACCCCATATAGTCAGATGCAGATGGAATAGGTACAATGGTCATGAAGAGTTGATTCATTTTTTTCTGGTTCTGCTAGTCCATAAACTGCAGTCAAAGATCAAATGCTGTTCTTGAGCAATAAACATTACACATTGGTGATCTAAAGCAGGGGTCTTCAAATTTGGCCCTTTTATGACTTGTGGACTTCAACTCCCAGAATTCCTCAGCCCAGCGTGCCTGGCTGAAGAATTCTGGGAGTTGAAGTCTACAAGTCATAAAAGGGCCAGGTTTGCAGACCCCTGATCTAAAGGGTTCAAAGATTCTATATTCATAGTTTTTAAACAGAAAGACATGATTATTGGACTGAGATAAGACCCCATCTCATTCCCTTGTGCATCTTGCTCCCTTCCTTGCCATCTTTCTTCATTTTTAAGTCATTTTAATGTTAATATTATTTAATGTTTTAATGTTCTATCATTTACTTTTATTTGGTTGTAAGCTACTTAAAGTCGCCTCTGGGTGACATGTGGGACATATAAATTTAATAAATAAATTTAATAAAGTGTTTTGAAGGTGCAAATTGATATGTTTTATTTGGAAAAGATTAATTGAGAAGGCAGACACATGTTGGGGGAATGGTGCAGTTTGAGCATCCTGTGTATCTTTTTGTATTCATGAAATTTACATCACATAAATAATTCTGATTCACCTCTTCAGACCACTTTAGCAACCACTGCAGCCAGCCACCATTTTATAAGCATATCCTATCTCTATGGTAATATGAGAAACAAATTACATTTGGGATCTCATTTTGTGATTTCTCTGAAAATATTATAAAACTGAAATGGTAGTATACCATTTCCTCTGTGGTTGCTAGAAAGTTGTTTTTAAAAATAAATAAATTTTCAAATAAGACTTAGAGACAAAGAAAGTTTGCATAAATACTGGATATTGAGAAGTCTGGGCTGAATTCTTCTCTTAAAAATATGTGTAAATAACATGATTGCAGCTATAACATTATATTGTCTTTTACTTATGTTTCATACATTATATTTGCTTTTTATTAACTGTCTAACTTAGAAAAAAATCAAATAATGTCATTGCCAAGTCAGCATATCCATAAGATATTTTGTATTTCTTGTATTTATGTCATAAATCTCATGCCAATCTTCATTTTGCGTGCAGATGTCTTAACACTAATTCTCTAGATTAAGCAAATCAATGTTACTGATAGATATAAAGAATAGAGATGAACTGATTTTTTAAAAAAGTATTTTATGATGCTTCCTAATTATTTCATAGAGCTTTTAAGATTTTTGTTGGTTCAATTTTAGGCTTTGAAATACAATTTTAGAAGATGCTTACAATATCCTATCCATGTACTCATAAAATATTTAAAAATAAATTATATACTTCTGCCTGTTTTTCTCTGCAGAAACATTTATTTTTACATATTTCTAATACCCATACATTTGGTCACTAATTATTTCATAATGTATTCTTCAACATCTTTGAACTGAGACCTTAAAATGGCTGACATACTTTCCTACAGCTAATCTTCAAAAAGCTTTCTCTGATCCATATTTTAAATATATAATTACCAGATAGGCTAACATTTCTGCATTATTAGCATACTTTGCATATTTATGCAACTGACAGTAATGACTTCATTTTTAAAATTTCCTTTCTATTTATTTGCATGACAGAGTGTGCCCTATCACATCAAGCTTCTATGATCCTCATTTCTCAGCCAGATAAAGCCATAATTCTAGACGTCTGGGATTTTGTACTATATATTAATGACTCAAATACTATCATTTATTCCTGCGTAGGAAGGTTTTAAAAATAGAAAAAATGATCTGGAAACAAAATAAAAACAGAAAGGACAGAAAAATCAAACCAACCCAAAATAATATCCCTGAAAAGATTGCCTGTGTATGGTGCCTCTGATTCCCACCAGCAGATGTTTGGGGCATTGAATTCCCATCAGAACAGCTGCAGAAATGTAGACTCACACCTGGGGTAGTGACATGGCTGCATCATTACCCACTGACAGCAAAACAGCCATATGTCTCTGATTCATTTTAGAGGCCGAACTTAAAGTTTGGGCTGGTGAATATTCTTGCTTAACAACCAGGTACTTGCCATTTATAGAGGGAGTTCATGAATGTGATAACAGAGCTATTGCTGTCACTGACTATCAGTGTCTCCTGGTTTAATAGCCCCAAGAAAATGCAAATCTGTTGGCCAAGAACATGTGAGCTACATTGCTATAATTTGCCAGTAAACGGGTATCTGCAAGAATGCAAAGAAACAGCTACAGAAGGTGCCCTGGTGTTGAGTTCTTGAATCTGGAAAAAAACATTAAAGAAACATAGATAGCACTTTCATTACTGAATGGAGTTTCATACACCCTTGAAGACATCTGGTACCAGAAGCAAATGCACTCAAAAGGCAGAATCTTGTTCTCAATCTAAACTGGCATATTTTATGACGAGGACCTGATGAATCAATACGTTCATTTCAATATCTCAGTTCTGTGACTCTTCCACATGTGATTGGCTTGTCCTGATCTCTTTCTCTCTGTCTTTCTCTGTCTTTCTCTCTCTCTTACAGCTTTAACTTTATTTTGCTATTCTTAGCACATTTGCATTTATGTTTGCAAGAACTGCTAGGTTAGGAAATTTGTAAATAATTCCTCTAATGCATTTTTGTACATTTTTCATACATTTTTGTGCAACTGCTTTACTAAATGCAAATTTTAATAACTAAATTTCAATTTGTGTCCTGGGTGAAGATGTGAAATTAAGTAAATTTCATGCAAATGAAAATAAATATTTTCCCACCTCTATTGAGAGCAGGCTATTGCCTTGGGTGAACCTTCACTACATATCCTTTTGAACTTTATCAGAATTAGGCCATCCCATTCTAATTGTTTCTTAAAGAGATGGGAGTACCAGACCATCTTATTTGTCTCTTGAGAAACCTATATGCGGGTCAAGAAGCAACAGTGAGAACTGGACACGGAACCACTGATTGGTTCAAAATTGGGAAAGGAGTCCGGCAAGGCTGTATTCTGTCGCCCTGCCTATTTAACTTATATGCAGAGCACATCATGAGAAAGGCAGGGCTAGATGAATCAAAAGTTGGAATTAAGATTGCTGGGAGAAATATCAACAACCTAAGATATGCAGATGATACCACTCTAATGGCAGAAAGTGAAGAGGAACTAAAGAGCCTCTTGATGCGAGTGAAGAAGGAGAGTGCAAAAGTTGGCTTGAAACTCAACATTAAGAAAACCAAGATCATGGCATCCGGCCCTCTCAATTCCAGGCAAATAGATGGGGAAGAAATGGAGATAGTGACAGATTTTATCTTCCTGGGCTCCAAGATCACCACAGATGGGGACTGCAGCCAAGAAATTAAAAGACGCTTGCTTCTGGGGAGGAAAGCTATGGCAAATCTAGACAGCATACTAAAAAGCAGAGACATCACCCTGCCAACAAAAGTACGTATAGTCAAGGCCATGGTTTTCCCAGTTGCAATATATGGCTGTGAAAGTTGGACCATAAGAAAGGCTGAAAAGAATTGAGGCCTTTGAACTATGGTGCTGGAGAAGACTCCTGCGAGTCCCTTGGACTGCAAGGCGATCAAACCGGTCAGTCCTAGAGGAGATCAACCCTGACTGCTCTTTAGAAGGCCAGATCCTGAAGTTGAAACTCAAGTACTTTGGCCACCTAATGAGAAGGAAGGACTCACTGGAGAAGAGCCTAATGCTGGGAAAGATTGAGGGTAATAGAAGAAGGGGACGACAGAGAATGAGGTGGCTGGATGGAGTCACTGAAGCAGTAGGCGTGAGCTTAAATGGACTCCAGAAGATGGTAGAGGACAGGAAGGCTTGGAGGAACATTGTCCATGGGGTCTCTTTGGGTCGGACACGACTTCGCAACTAACGACAACAATTCTAATTGTTTATATGTTTTAATTGTTTTGGAAAATTACTAAAGGATATACCCACTGGGATTTGGTTATGTAGATACTTAAAACTAGCTTTAAACTAACTCCTTAAGGTAACTGAATGACATTCCATTCATGGTCACCGTGGTTGAAGAAATGAAATGCAAATAGTGGGAGGATTATTATTTTTTTTGCTATAAACAAACAAATCACATACTTGCTTTTTCCATAAATCAGGACTGGCATAGTTTTTTTGATCAAGACAAAAGTTTACCAGAAATTTGGTGAAAGTTTAGCAGGAGCCAGCAGAGGGCAGCACTCCAATCTTTCCAAACATGCGGTTGTGTCAGTGTTTCTCAAATTTTACAACTTTAAGATGTGTGGACTTCAACTCCCAGAATTCCCCAGCCTCCATGCATGTTATGCATTCAAATTTGCACTGCTAACTGAAGCAATCTTTCTTTTTTACCATCCTGTTGTGTGTAGACATGCATAAAACAATTAACCCCAACATGGTACCTTCTAAGTGCATTAAAGCATTCATCACCTGCAGGAAGCAATTTGTTGTTGATCAACAAGATGTAGTTGGGCTATGTATTTTAGCACAACTGGAAGTCTTGGGAAATCTGCTCTTAAGGATCTCTCTCTCTCTCTCTTTCAATTTACTTTTTCACTGGTTCTTATTTGCAAATATCAGAACTGCATCTATACAACTAGTTCTTGTTAAATGCTTCCTTGCAAAAAGTTTGCCATATGCCATTCAGTGACTCATGAGTAGATGTAGTAGGGCTGTTCTCTACTCAATGCTCTTAGATGTTGTGGTACTTCTGATTGAATGGCTAGGTATTTTGTATTTCTACAGTGTGTGCAACTTTGCTTTTTTATGATTTTCCCTTCCCGGAATCAAACTTGAATGCTAATTCATGGCTCTTGTTCCTTTGGCTGATAGTTGGGGCCAGAATCACTGTTCTTCAGCTTTTTAGTCCCAGGATAATTGTCAATAGGAGTGATATTCTGTAAGCATGGAGGGCCAAAACAAATTCTTTGTTCCTTCCCTGGATTTTATAAAGGCCACAATTGTTATACTATTCTACTTGAAAGAACAAGGTGTAGCTATACCATGTGCACTGCTGTGCTGAACTGCACTTTGTTTTTTAACTTTTCTGAATGAATTATCCCTGATAGAAGAGGACACAACTAAAATAGGATATTGTCATCCAAGATATCTCATGGAATTATTGTAGTGAACCACATTCAAAAGTGTGTTGAGAAGTAACTTTTCACCGCATTTTTCTTGAAAGCTTGAAATAATTTAAATGAACATCTAAAATAGAACACAATGAAGACATGAGAAAAAATCAATAGCATTGCATAAAGATGAGGACTATAAAACTCAGTGAGATACACCCAGGAGAATTCTTGCATTTTAAATATCTTCATAGCCTTCCATAAATGATACTTGGTAACAATTAATAATGCAATTAGTAATGAAGACATCTTGCAAAGACATTTGGAGTTATTTACTAATGTTAAATAATAGCATCATTAGAAAGAATAGGATTGCCATGACTATATTTTAAACATCTTTCTAAAAGCTTTGCCCTGCATTTGAAAGGGCTCCATTCAAAGTATAAATCAGTGTTCAAAATGATCAAGCGGATCAATATTTTCTCTTCAAAGCAGCTAAACTAATCTCTTAGAATATAATGCCGAGCTATTTCAATATTTCAGGTTTTCACCTCTAATTACTGGGCTGTTGACCTAGATGGATAAAAATCAGTGAAGGAAAAAAAAGCACCCAACTGGATGCAGAAAGAAAAAGTGCTGTGTGATGTGTGTGTGTGTGTGTGAGTATACATATGTATATGCAGGGCTTTTTTTCTCATAGAACGCTCAGAACGGAGTTCCGGCACCTTTTTTGGATGGAACCTTGTAGGGTAGGCAAGGTGGGTTGTATGACGTGTGAGTTCCGGCACCTTTTTTTTTTTTTTTTTACAAAAAAAGCACTGTGTGTATGTATGCTGAAATGAATATTCTACAGCCGAGCTTCACAGCATCTTAAAATGATCCTGAGGATAGACAACATGGAACAAATTTATATTCTCTCTCTGTGGATTTATGTTACATATCAATATATAATATAGCATTATTCCAAAACGTTATAAAGGCTAGTTTGATGGGTCTTATTTGTGGAGTTGGGACTCTGCACGTAGACATAATTTACTTGTAAAATTCATCAACACTTGATACAGTGATGCCCACTAACTGGATGGCTTTAAAAGAGGGTTTGATAAATTCATGGAGAATGGATCTGTCAAGGACTATTAGTTTTGACTACCCAATGTTGTTTGTGACTGTGAGGCAACAACACCTTCAAATACTACTTGCAGGGGAAGAACAGCAGCAGAGGGCTACCTTTCCATCTCCTTGTGTGAAGCACAGAAACATCTGGTTGGCCACTGTGAGAAATAAAATTAGAATGGGCCTTAGCCTGATTCCACAGGGCTATGATTATGTTCTTCTGATTCCATATCAGCAGGAGTTGCAGAAGAACAAGGCTAACATAGAATTTTGTTTGGTTTGAGTTTAGAGTTCATCTTCAGATGTTATATCAGAAAAATAAGAATATCTGCATCCAGTGCCTCCCAATTTATTATAGGTGTATAATAAATTTTTCCAAAGTGGAATATGACTTGCAAAAGCAATTGTGTTTGCCTGTAAGAGAGGACAACTTATGGGCCATAACCCACATGCCGTTTTACAGCCTTTGTTTTTCAGGATAGCCCATTCATTCACTGCCCTGTGTTTTATTAAAGATCCAACAACCAACATGACAAATGGAAAGGAATCTGAAAAGATAATTTACATAGACTTATTTCATTGCAGCTGCTTTGGAAAATCAGCCTTAGATACAGTTGCTATTTGTTTTCTTCCTTAATGCTATCAGATTTGCAAAGCCAAGGGGCTCTGAGATAGCCTTCCTCTACCAGGCTAGGGACCCAGACTGGTCTGCCTGTTGCCTCATAGAAAATAAGAGTGCAGCTTCACATAAAAGCAGCCTATTATCTACAATTGGTGTTTTGGCCAAACTATTGACATTCCACTTAACCGATTAGAAGTACAGTTTAGAAAGTGGGGTAACAACACAAATGACTGCAAGGATTATTCTGATTCCAGAACTATTGAGGCTCTTCCTTTTTATTTTTCTCTCAAGAATTAGTTTTTACTTTTCTCATATGTGAGTCTCTAATTATTTTATCATGGACATCTTTATCCTGCTTGTCTCCAAATCTGTATTACAGGGGCAATGTCCCAGGGCAATTCTTAGTAAACCAAAGTATTTTTGAAATTGGATTAAAAAGGAAGTGAGCACCATGTGTTAATTTACACAAAGAAGTAGTATTCTTCATTAAATCTACAATTAACTTGTTTCCTGTATTTTTTGAAATGTGTTAGAAAGGTGGAATTTAATATCAATGCTAAGTTTAATTTTCGCTAATCAGTTGCACTGGACTGCCAGTGACCCTTTTATGTAATCAGGAATTGCTTAATTTTGCATTTTCTGTGTTTTGTGCATTAAAAGTGGTTAGTTTGGAGTGACTTAGGGTTCTATCTATCTATCTATCTATCTATCTATCTATCTATCTATCTATCTATCTATCTATCTATCTATCTATCTATCTATCTATCTATCTATCTATCTATCTATCTATCTATCTATCTATCTATCTATCTATCTATCTATCTATCTATCTATCTATCTATCATCTATCCATCTATTTATCCATTACATTTTATGGCCCCCAAACTTTTAACTATCACTATGCTTAGAGAGTTTTTATTTGGTCTATAGAAATGTCTGAAAAATGATTTGAAAGAATGAGATCTATACAAAAATTCAAGATTACCAGATTTATGTGATATTTTTGGTACAATATTGGACCATTTCAAATTGTAAACTTGAATATTCTTACATTAAAAATTACTTCCACTGTGATTTCTCTTATCTTTTCAAGAATATTTCTCTCTCCTTTTTCCTCATCATTTTCCTGGTTGTTGAATAACTGTTCATTTATTTGTGTTTCTGAACTGCCCATCTCCCTCAAAGAGCCTTTATTTTAAAGATACAAAACTAGATTATTCAATTTGCTATACAGAATGTTAAAGAAAGAACGCGTATAAAGAAGCACTATTTATTCAAGATGGATATTCTAGAACATCAATAATAAAATACATGCCAATCTTCTTAAAATAATATACAAATGTGTAATATAGTGTGAAGTTGAAATACACACACACAAGAAAATATAATCTGTATAGATTCTTCCATATATTGAAATATCAAATATATGTTGGTTGTAATAATATTTTATATTTTGAACACAGTTAAATTTTATTTCAAATAATTATTACATTGGAAAATTTCCACAAACATAATATTTATAATAATATCTCATTATCCCAATGTTATAATGCCTACTAAATGAACTGTTTCTGACACTGATGGGGCCAAAGACTACTGAAGTATCTATATCAAAGCTCGGTATAGTGAAGTTTTCATTTTTAGGTTTGGGAAACTAGGCATCAGAGTTTTAAAAAAAGTAGCAGAGATGATGAATTTAGGGTACATTTCTGTGGTCCCTCAGTGTAAATCTTCCCACCAAAGAGTCAATGTGTAAGTTTCTGACTGATCATGAATGGAAGAACATTTGTAACAAATCCAACAACAACAATGGTGAAAAGAAACAGGAGGGAGGATATATGGGATGAGCAATTCTGTATACTGCCTTCCTCCAGTTAAAATTGGTGCACTCATTCAGCACTGCTACTCTGCAGCTTGCATTGGTTCCCACTAGATGTCTGGTGCAATTCAAGGTGCTGGTTATCAACTATAAAGCCCTACATGGGATAGGTCCAGGCAGTTTGGTGATAATCAGAATGCTGATCAACTTCATCTTCTAGTACCAGAGGCAGAGTACTAGACAGGGACTGCCTCTCCTGATGTTCTTTGCTTGCACCACCAGAATTGACAAGGGATGCTGTAGGTCCCTTCCATTAAGCAATATCAAGTTGCTGCACCCAGGAATAATGTCTTCTCTCTAGCAGGATCTGCCCTGTGGATCAACATCTCTTCAGAGATCTGGCTAGTTCTGACCTTGTTAGCTTAGATAAAACTTTAAAGCCCTGGCATTTGGGCCAGAAGGTTGAGTAAGCTCTGCTGATTGAGTTTATTCTTCTTTTCTGTAATGGGAATGATTTCTATGACCTTAGACATTTATTTTTTGATTTGTTAATTTTGCTTGCTGGTTTTAATCTTTGTATGCAGTCTGGAGTAATTGCTATGAGATGGGTGGCTAAATAAATATTAAATAAATAAATTCCATCGAGTGAAGTCCTCCAGGACTGAGTACTTCCATTCATTCCTGAGAAATTGTTTTCTCTAAGTACTACTTTTTGTAATATTATAATTTTATGTTAATTTTTATTAACCAATTAATAAAAGGTAAAGTGCAAAGCAATACTTCAGCTACTAATTACAAAACTCAGGCATATGCAGAAGTATTAATTTATTTCCTATTTACACATACCTTTTTATGTTAATGAAAGTTTGCTTGAATATTTTCTCACTTCAAAGGGCTGTTTGTTTAATACACAAAAATATTTACAGAAAAGTGTTGCTTGCGTTGATTATCTCATGACACTTCTGCACATCTAAACTCTCATTCACTATAAGCTCTACATGACGAAAAACAGAACACCTTTTAGTGTCAAGAATGTAGCTTTTGGCAAAAATCATGACTGAGATCATGATACAATGTAGAATAGATATGTTCTGGTTTAGATCCATGCAAATTGACCAAGCCCATATTTAAACGAAAGAATTCCATAATAAATATTGCACTTGTTTTTCATTTCAACAGCATTCTACGAGATGTACAAAGAAAAGAAGTACCCCAGTTAGAAGTCTGAAGAGCTTTTGTGTTACATTAGCAAGCTTTGGTCCCTTTAGTATAATAATATAAAGATGGCACTTGCAGGATAGAATGAGTGTTTTTAATAACTATTCTGGAACCTGAACTAAGATGCCTTGTAGTTCTGGTCCAGACAGCATCAACTCAACGAAAATGGTTTTAAAACAAATATTTATTGTCCAGGAATTCTAAGCAAAGACTTACTATGCTGAAGAAACGTCCGGTGTTTGCATATCTGTCCATTTTTCGTAGAGTTGATGCTGTCTGGACCAGAACTACAAGGCATCTTAGTTCAGGTTCCAGAATAGTAAAAAGCAGTAATTCTCCATATCAGCTTAGCATGGTTGCAGATGCCATACATGCATCCACATGCTGGTTACACAAAGGATTTTACGACCCTGGCACATAACAGGATGTCCTGCAATAACTTTTAACTCCTCCCACTGTCTAGATGAATTATAGGATTAACTAACAACTGAAACTACATTACCCATAAGCCATCTCTTAAGGAATCAGCGTTTAACCCTTTAAATGCTAAATACTGTAACATACAGTTCTTTTGAGGATACAACATTAACCCTGTAAATGCTAAATGCTTTAACACAGTTCTTAAGCTAATTGACTGGTCCAGCACAATAACTTTCCTAAATGTTCAATTAACAACCATGTATCACTCAAATTAGATATTGAATTGATTGAAGGGATTTTTTATTTTTTTTTGCTGTTCTGTAAATTTCAAGAAAAACTGTTGCACAGATTTAACACTCAGGTTCTTTATCTCTTTAATTTTTAAAAAAAGCCAAACTAAACAAAAGAAAACCCAGTTTAGGGTATTAAGATTCCATCTTATATTAAATGTTAGAATAACAAGGAAAGTCTTTCAAAAGAGCCCTGAACATAGAATTACCAATCCTGAATTGATATGTTAAAAAAAGCCAATGGACCGATAATAACTGATGCAAAAGAGATAAAAAAAGATGGAAGGAATATACTGAAATATATTCCTTCCATGTTTTTGTACAGTACAGTAAAGATGCCAACATCCAAGATACCTTAGAACAGCGGTGTCAAACTGCCGGCCCGTGGGCCAGTTTCATCATACTGAAGCCGCGCCCACCCCATTGCCAGCAATGCAAAAAGAGTTGCGATACATCGCGACACGTCACGTGATGTGGCGAGTTTGACACCCGTGCCTTAGAACACATTCCCTACTTAGAAGAACTCCAGTACTAGAAGATGAAGTTGATCAGCATTCTGATCCTTACCAAGTTGGAATGCTGTAAGAACTGATGAAACACCCACAAAAATATGGCAAGCAATAGAAGAAGAACCAGTAAAGGTTCTAGCCAAGCTATGCCAGTAAATCTGGACAATGACAAGTGGCCAGTAGATTAAGGTAAAGGTAAAGGAGTCCCTGTGGATTTTACTCTGCTAGTCATAGCTGACTTTAGAAGGTGGTGTTCATCTCAATTTCTAGGCTATTGAGCCAGCACTGCCCGAAGACATTTCCATGATCATGTGGCCAGAATGACACCACGCTGCAGCACAGAGTATGTGGCAAAACATGAGGCACTGCATTTACATGCTTTCGAATTGCTAATTGGGCAAAAGCTGAGGTAAGTGATTGGAGCTCACTCCATCATGCAGGGGTAGGGCTTGAAGCGCCGGAGTATAGACCTTCTCCAGCATCTTTTAAACCACTGAGCCACACACCTTGACCAATAGATTGGAAGAGGTCAATCTACATTCTAATACCAAAAAAGGAGAATTAACTGTGCAAACTATCATACAATATCCTTAATTTCACCTATTAGCAAAATATTGCTTATGATTATCCAATGCAGATTAGAGCCCCACATGGAAAAGGAGATACCAGATGTTCAAACTGGCTTTAGAAAAGCTGAAGAACATGAGAAACTATTTCTGATACTTGCTGGATAATTGAGAAAGCCAAAGAATATCCCAAAGAAGTCATTATGTACTTCATTTATTATATAAAGTGTTTTGATAGCGTTCATCATGTCAAGCTGTGGAATATGTTTAAAAAAATGAGAATCCCAGAACATTTCATTATCCTCATGAGAAACCTATATGCACATCAGAAAGCCACAGTAAGGATAGAACATTGCAAAAACCAAAAACCAAAACCTGAGTAGTTTGGTAAAGGAGTGTGACAAGGCTGTATCCTCCCTTTAATTATTCAATTTATATTCTGAATTAAGGGAAGCTGGATTGGGAGAAGATGAGTGTGGTTTTAAAACTTGAGGAATAAATATCAGTGACTTGGACTATGGTGATGACACTACTCAATAGCCGAAAATGCAAAGGATCTGCAAGTTCTAATAATAAAAGTTAAGGAACATAGTGAAAAACTTGAATTAAAACTATATATAAAGAAGACCAAATTAATGAAACCAGGCACAACAACCAGCTTTAGAACTGATAAGTAGTAGATAGCTTCTGCCTTTTAGGATCAATCATCAACATTAAAGGAACAAACAGTCAGGAAATATGGTAGAGGAGCCATGAAGATCTTGAAAAAGATATTCAGATACCAGGATGTGTCTATATACCTACAAATATCAACATAATGTAAGCAATGGAATTCCCTGTGCCATTCTATGGTAGCTAAAATTGGACTTTGAAGAAGAGAATAGGAAGAGTATTGATACTTTTGAACTTTGGTGTTGGAGAAGACTCTTCAGAATACTATGGCCAGCCAAGAAAACAAACAAATGGATTATCAAAAAAATCAACCCACAATTCTCACTCAAGGTACAAATGATTAGGTTCATATTATCTACGTATTTAATTTGAGAACTGGGTCTTATATGGAGACCTAATTCTCTATATGAAGCTCTAATGCTGGAAAAAATGGAAGGAAAGAAGAAGGATAAGCAGCAAGATGGATGGATTCAGCTACTATGTTATGGGTTCACCATTGCAAGGCCTGAAAGACTAGGTTAGGGACAAATTGTCACAGAGAAAAATTAAGTAGTTGTTAAGAGTTGACACTGACTTGATGTCACATAATCAGGTTAGAAAAAGACATTTAGGTCAACTGCTCCTTAGCCTTGGCACTTATATCATTTTTTTTCTCCATAACAATCTATTTTATTAGAGAACCACAACCTCAAGATCCAAATAAGTTTTTAACCACTTATACCAGGGGTCCTCAACCTTGGCAACTTTAAGACTTGTGGACCTCAACTCCCAGAATTCCTCAGCCAGTCTTAAAGTTGCCAAGGTTGAGGACCCCTGACTTATACCAAATACTGTAAAACTATTTGATTAAGATTTTCCTTCTAAATACAAGAAAATGTACAAAGATGAGATCTTTTAAGCAGACTCCTGGCAAATCTGTTTATTTTCCTGCCACATTTGAACTGTTTTGCTACATTGTGATCAAGGGGTCTATAGGTTTTCTAACATTTCTAATAATTAAAGGACCACTGAATTTAGTGCTATCACTATTGTGTAACTCTCAAAGGTATACGCTAGAAAACCACAAGAATAAATCAATTTTGAAAGGTATTCTAGATGACTGAAACTTATAAGGCATGTTTTTAGAACAGGATAATAAAATAGGACTGAAGGAAGAAGTTTCCCTCTTCCTCAGAAAGAAAGAGAAAACAGGGCAAGTGATATCTGTGTATCTTTAGACCAGTAGATAGGAAATATGAAATTAATAATTGACATTAATACAAACGTTCCAGTCCCAGTTAAAAGATAGAAATCATAAGGAGAGGGTACCATCTAGTGGATAAATAGTAAAATTATTTCTATGGCATTTAACCTCTCTAGTGTCTTTAGTATGCAAATCTCTATGGCACATTGGTACCGGAAAGAGCATAGCATCCTGTCATGCATGTCAGATGAAACCGCTGATGACTTCTTCATGCAGCAAATTTTTCAATGCCTTTGTCCTGTTAATGTGCAATGAAGATATTGTATATACTGATTCTTATAGCATAGGAAATACATTGTATTTACAACTCAGTGGTTTCCTGAGGACTGACAATGAGATTCAAGCAGATAAAAAAACCCCCAATGAATGTATTACAAGGCATTGTACCCATCAAGTGGGTACAATGATGAATGCAGGCAACTATGATCAGACAGAAGATGAGAATTCTATAAGATTTAAGGACAGAGTAGAACTGCCTTCCACAATCTGATATCTTCCAGATGCCCTGGTGTTGCAAGAGTTGGAGAGCCTTGAACCAATATCCCAACTGGGGTGAGGTTACAAACACTCTTTCCCCAGTACACAACAGTAGTTGCTTCTCTGAATTTAAAAGAAATAAAAAGGGAGTTACTCAGTCCTTCCCAATGGGCTATCTTCATAACAGAATGAATAGATTGCCTTTTTTCATGACCTCTCTGCTATTCTTCCCCCCTCCCCATTTTATTTTACAGGTAGTACCAATGACCCTTGTGCATATTTTCCTTCCTTCCTTCCTTCCTTCCTTCCTTCCTTCCTTCCTTCCTTCCTTCCTTCCTTCCCCCTTGCTTCCTTGCTTCCTTGCTTCCTTGCTTCCTTGCTTCCTTGCTGCTTCCTTCCTTCCTTCCTTCCTTCCTTCCTTCCTTCCTTCCTTCCTTCCTTCCTTCCTTCCTTCCTTCCTTCCTTCCTTCCTTCCTTCCTTCCTTCCTTCCCTCCTGATGCAGAGATGGTCTATGTCAGCTTACAGTACTTTCTATTTTAAAATTACTGTAAAAATAAAAAAAAATAGTGACAATATATTGCCATAATAGTTCTGGGTTGTACCCATTCTTTATAGACCTGGAACTGTGGATATTTAGATCTGTACTAACTGTTACAATGAAATGTGCTTACTGCTTAATTGTGTTAGATCATAACTCCCATATTTGTACACCAATTTAATAATTATTTGGAAAATATGGGAAGGACATCAATTTGGAAAGCACTGATTGAGAAGAACGCTAATAAATTGTAAGCTTGTGTTTTGCTTGTTTACCTTAAACAGACTTTTATCAAATGGTCCATTTTGAAGCAAATCATTGGTGTCAGGCAATCATCATTTCAGAAGTTCTTTGAAGAAATGTTACTAAATGAGCCTGCTGTATTGGAAATTCACAATACATCTGGATGGCACCAGACTCAGAAGAGTCATAAACCAAAAATGTACAAAGTAAGAGGCCCTAGAGGAGTTGAACAATTCCTGGTGACTCTTTGGCCATGCAGTTTGCTTCACAACAGTAGTTGACATTACTTTTTTCTGGTATGCTTTTATTTTTATTATTTCACCATGCAGCCTACAACCCAGGGATTGTCTGGTGATTGCTTATCCAAATATGAACATGATAGTTCAGCTGGGTTTTGCCACTAGTGTATGTGTGTATGTGGGAGAGATAGAGAGAGACAGAGAGAGACAGAGACAGAGACAGAGAGACAGAGATAGAGAGAGACAGAGAGAGACAGAGACAGAGACAGAGACAGAGAGACAGAGAGAGAGAGAGACAGAGAGACAGAGAGAGACAGAGACAGAGACAGAGACAGAGACAGAGACAGACAGAGACAGAGACAGAGACAGAGACAGAGACAGAGATAGAGACAGAGACAGAGACAGACAGAGACAGACAGAGAGAGACACACACACACATACACACACACACACAGAGACACAGAGAGAGACACAGAGAGAGAGACAGAGAGAGACAGAGAGAGACAGAGACAGAGACAGAGATATGGTATATGTCTGTAGGTCTATCTATCTATCTATCTATCTATCTATCTATCTATCTATCTATCTATCTATCTATCTATCTATCTATCTATCTATCTATCTATCTATCTATCTATCTATCTATCTATCTATCTATCTATCTATCTATCTATCTATCTATCTATCTATCTATCTATCTATCTATCTATCTATCTATCTATCTATCTATCTATCTATCGTCTAATCTCTCTCTCTCTCTCTGAAACATACCAAAAATGATTAATTAGATTCTAGTTCTTAACTGAGTTGCCCAATTATTTATTGTTCAGCAACATTTAATTTTCATTTAAACAAAATCAGAAAGGAGGAAGGAAACAGAACTAAGAAGACCTTATATTATCGGATATGTTTCAATTTCCCCATACTAGTTAAAACACTACTATTTCAGGAGCAGCTAAAAAGCACAGTTGGTGCCATCAATTCTGCTTATCTGAAGAGCAATTTAGACAGAATTCATTTAGGCTTGTAGAAGAAGAGGAGAAGAAACTCCTCTTTAAAAAAGAGTCCTGCCTTTCAGATCTTCTCTAGACAAACTCATGTGGCATGAATTTGAGTTGCATGTGGAAAAAGACTTTATATCTTTGGATCTTTTCTCAGGCATCATATTGTACAAAGAACATAGTTCATGCTTTCTGACTTGAATAGTAAAATATTGACAAACAGTTTGTTGCAGTATTATACTGAAAAATAATTACTGTGATTTGAGAACTTAAAAGTCAAAAAAGAATTTTTTTTCTATTTTCTATTAATAAAATAGTCAATTTATTTAGAAAGTTATGATACTGAATTCAATTAAAACATAAACGTAGTTCTTCCCACTGAGTTGAGTTGTAATTTGTTGAGTTTCATTTACAGGTTGCATGGTGAACTCAGTTTTGCCATTTTTAATAAGCACAGGCTGATTATTTTCACAACAACAAAAAAGTAATGCCATCCCCTCCAAGAACCCCACATGCCATGGACTGGCATAGAGTTTGCATGTGCTAATTTACACACATAGTTCTAAATTTAGAATGATTATAATCTAAATAGATGCCAACTGTCATAGTTGAGACTTACTGTATAGACTAAAGTGTGACACATCTGATCAGCCTGCTGTTCAGGGACTATATGTAAATGTACCCCCTTAAGAATTTAGCTCCCTCTTCATAAGGACTGCTTCAGTCTCTTTGTTGTATTTGGGCTGCACATTCTTTCAAACAGAAAGCTATCAAATGCAGGAATAGCCATTAACAAAGGAAATAAGGCCAAATAAAGGTGCTCAAGTTTGCAGCCATGCCAAATAATGAAGACAAATGCATATAAATCAACTCTCACTGAAATACTTTCTAAGAACTTTCTAAGGTTCTAAGTAAAAAAACTAATGGTCACTCAGGATATGAATTTATTTTGAGAGATAACTCTGTGAGCTGTCTGAATGAATAAAATTAAACTTTCCAAGTTAGGGTATATGATATTTGAAAATAGTTAAGTTGTTCAACAGAATTAGTCAAGAAATGAATGAAGTTTCAACAGCAAGGATGATGATTTCTTCATTGCAGAGCTGAACCAATAACCTACATTTTGTGAAATTCCTGAAAACAAGGAAGAATCAGTATAAAATTAGTTTTGAAAGGGAGTTGAAAAAAGAGTTACAGTAGGGACATTGTGATTTTAAAAAAGAGAAATAAAGTATAGACAAGTTCATCTATTCTATCCAAATTGCAACTTTCTGCCTCTACAAGTCTAAACAATGGGTCTAAGTAGGAGCTATAGGAAGCAGGCTGTGGTCCTGACTGTACAGGACCAATGAAGCTTTGTTTTTCTCCAAATATTGAAGTCTACAATTCCTGTCATTTCTTGTATTGAACTTGTAGAGTGGGACCACTAAACATAAGCTGGTAAATAATCTAGAATAAGTCTCCAAACAAATCTGCCATGGATTTTATGAGGGTAAAATGGTGCAATACACCAACATGAACTCTTTTTAAGCACAAATAGTCAGAAACGAATATGGTCCACTACTATGAGTCCGTCTTTGTTCAAAAATTCCCTAAAGTATATACATGTGAGAAAGTTGTATAGAAAAAATAGTAAACATAGTAAAAATCTTTTATTGTGTTTTAAAGGCACAATAAAAGACTTATCTTAGAGAACGTTGCCTATAAATCTACATAAATTAATGGCAGCTATGAAGAGCAACAAACAAACAAGTGGCTGACCTAATATATACATAAAAATCCTACAACATTCATAATACATAAATCCTACAACATTCATAGAAGAAGGATTAAGAATGACTTTCACATTCCTAGCTGCAGCCTCTGTCTGTCAATGTCATCATGGAGGTGTCACAAAGTGAATACACACACACAAACACACACAGATAATCATACAAACATACACAAAGAGAGAAGTCATCCCACACTACTGCTGCCTGTGTACCTCAATCACTGAAAAGGAAATATATTTCATCAGTATCCTTCTATTGACAAGCTATCTAGCAAGATAATCACTGTTGTCTTTCAGAGTTCTCATTATTTCAACAGATCTTTTATAAAATATTCCAAGTCCAAAGATTGTTATATAAAACATTAGGAATTGCCCTTTGATAAACAAACACAGCTCTTGCTATATGTTTGTAGAGTAATAGTGACATCCTGTGGCCAGTTTTGATTAGTCCAAGAACTGGACATTCTGCAAGATTTTAAATAAATAAATAAGCATCATCTGTTATTATTGCCAAGATGTAAATAGGAAAAATTACAGGAAATAAAAGATCAATCAATATTTCTAGTTCAACTCGAATGTACAAAAGTTAAATTCAGATAAGTAAGAATCTTGAAGAAATGACAAAAATTATCTTCTAGCACATACAGTATTATGATTCATGTAGGACAGCTAATATAATTCAGAATTTCTGTGAGAACGAAGTTATTCTTAATTGTAAAATGGCATTACTGGAAAAGATTGAAATTTGTCTTTTACATAATTTCTAGCAGACACTCATAAACTGGTGGCAACATAGTCTGTGCTGTTCAGTTGATTTAGATCAAAGATAAACTAAACAATAAAAGTTGAGTAAAATTCAGAATAGACATAAAAATATATCATTTTATCTTCTATTTAAAATAAGGATCTTTTTGTAAAGACAATTAGACATTAATTTGTCAAGCTGCATGTATCCAGTGGAGAACTAAGATGGTTAGCAGCTTGGAAACCAGTTGTTATGAAGAAAAATTGAAGGAACCGAGTATTCTTAGCCAGGAGAAAAAAAATCAATGAAAGGCAATAAGAAAGGCTTTATCGCAGGGACAATGGAGCAAATTTATTTTACATTTCAAGTTACAAGTGAACGGCATCAGAACTTGAAGCACAATTGTTGGCCTCATCTAGGAAAAGATATAGGGGATTTCAAGCAGGTGAGTGACCACCCACTCAAATATAGATATGCTATATTTTATTGCATGAAATAGCCACTGAGATGCTTTCCTCTTTTTTTATTATTCTACACCAGGGGCGTGAAACTCATATCAGCATTATGATTGGCCTCAAAGGGCCAGATGGGTGTGGCTGGTAGGCGTGGCTGGGTGGGCATGGCCGGGTAGGTGCAGCCAGCCTAGCCCTGATTCCCCGAGGGGGCGCCCGGCCGTGCTTACCTCCTCCTCGAGGCTGCTGCTGCTGTGCTCACTCTCCTTGGCCAGGTTGCTCATGGTGGTTGTGGGAGGGCGGTGTGTGTGTGTGTGTGAGGCTTGTGGACACTGCTCTGAGGTGGCTGTTTTGCCTGGGGGGTGGTGACGGTGGCTTCTCCTCTGGGCTCGCGAGCTTCCCAAGCTGGAGAAGAGTGGAGAGGCAGTGGGGCCCTTGTGGACAGGGCGGCTGCAGCAGGTGCCACCACTGTGGGGCAAGGCGAGGCGAGGCAGGTGGGGGGGAGGGGGTGACCTGGCTGTGGGGCCCTGAGGTGTGCGAGTGTGAGACAGGTGGGACGGGGCCGAGGGTGGCTTATTGGATGCCCTGGGCTCACATCCAGCTGGCCGTTACTGTTGGCCAATGAGCAACCGAGGGGCCAATGAGCTGCAGCTGCTGCCAGGCATTGTAAGCCCCTGTGCGCTCACTGCCTCCTGTGTGTGCATCTAAGGGGAGTGGCTGGCCGGGCTGGGGTGGACTGAGGCTGATCCAGTAATAATAATAATAATAATAATAATAATAATAATAATAATAATAATAATAATAATAATAATAATAATAATAATAATAATAATAATAATAATAATAATAATAATAATAATAATAATAATAATAGTTAAAGTTGGAAGGGACCTTGGAGGTCATCTAGTCCAACCCCCTGCTCAGGCAGGAAACCCTATACCATTTCAGATAAATGGCTGTCCAGTCTCTTCTTAAAAACTTCAGTGTTGGAGCATTCACCGCTTCTGGAGGCAGGTTGTTCCACTGGTTAATTGTTCTAATTGTCAGGAATTTTTCCCCTTAGTTCTAGGTTGCTTCTCTCCTTGATTAGTTTTCCATCCGTTGCTTCTTGTCCTGCCTTCAGGCGCCTTGGAAAATAGCTTCACTCCCTCTTCTTTGTGGCAGCCCCTGAGATATTGGAACACTGCTATCATGTCCCCCCTCGTCCTTCTCTTCATTAAACTAGACATACCCAATTCCAGCAGCCGTTCCTTATATGCTTTAGCCTCCAGTCCCCTAATCATCTTTGTTGCTCTTCTCTGTACTCTTTCTAGAGTCTCAACGTCTTTTTTACATCATGGTGACCAAAACTGGATGCAGTATTCCAAGTGTGGCCTTACCAAGGCATTGTAAAGTGGTATTAATACTTCATGTGATCTTGATTCTATCCCTCTGTTAATGCAGCCTAGCACTGTGTTGGCCTTTTTGGCAGCTGCAGCACACTGCTGGCTCATATTTAAGTGATTGTCCACTAGGACTCCGAGGTCCCTCTCATAGTTACTGCTATTGAGCAAGCTACCCCCTATACTATACCTGTACATTTGGTTTTTCTTGCCTAAATGTAGAACCTTACTTTTTTCTCCATTGAATTTCATTTTGTTAGATAGTGCCCAGTGTTCAAGTCTGTCCAGATCCTCCTGTATCTTAAGCCTGTCTTCTGGAGTGTTGGCTATTCCTGCCAGCTTGGTGTCATCCGCAAATTTGATGCTTTCCCCATCTATCCCCTCATCCAAATTGTTGATGAAGATGGTGAAGAGCACTGGGCCCAGAACAGAGCCCTGGGGCACCCCACTACACACTTCCCTCCATGTAGATGCGGTTCCATTGAGGACCATACGCTGAGTACGGCCAGTCAGCCAGCTATGGATCCATCTGGTGGTGATGCTGTCTAACCCACATTTTTCTATCTTATCAAGTAGTAGGTTGTGATCTACTTTATCAAATGCCTTACTGGCCCCTCACTGTCTCCAGGGTAGCCCCACAGGCCAGATCTAAACACATCATGGACCAGATCTAGCCTGCAGGCCTTGAGTTTGACATGTCTGTTCTACATGAAGATGCCTTATATTGAGTAAAGTTAATGACCCATATAACCAAACAATGTCTGTCCATATATGCTGAAATAATCTTTATTCAACACTTCCAATGTCAGGTGGAAAAAGACTGTTCTATTTCAATTAATCACAGTTTCCTTAAATTATCAGACAATGATATTCTGTTTTGTGAAAACCTTTAACTGGACATGCCAATTTTGCATGCAGTGAGTAAATTTTATTACTTAGATTTATATGCTTAAGTAAAACCCAACACTTAAACAAAATCCCAAATACAACATTATAGTTCCCAGTTTCATAAAAATCAAATTTAAAGAATTGTACACACACATACACACACACAAGAACTTTATAGATCATTATTTGGACTGACTTAACCTTGGTTAGAGAAAAGTGTTGAAAACCAAGGAACTAAAATTTATCTATAAATTAAAAGGGTGTAGACAAGGACTTCTTTCTATACCTCCACCCCAATATTTTCCTTTTTATGATTTGGTAGAAAGGTTAATCTGAGAGAAAACCAATGGACTGACATTATGTTTCATGAATGAATAGGCATTTAATCCTATGTTTTTAGATACATGCAGTGGTGGGATTCAGATATGTGAACAACCGGTTCTCTGTGTGGATGTTACTTCCGGAAGTCCATTCTGGGCCTAGGCAACAAAAAATTAGCTACCGGTTCTGCCAAACTGGTACAAACTGGCTGAATCCCACCACTGGATACATGGGAAATCTCTTCAACAAATTTGGCACTTACAGTTGTAGTGAAGGGAGAGGAGAATAAAGGGAAGCATGCACAGAAGTGTGCCTGGGTAACATTGTTCAATTGGATTTCATATGAATACATTTCATATGAATACACATTCCCACAATTTAGACTTGTTCATAGCAAAGTAGATTTATTTTGGGAAACTGTCAGAAGCACTAACAAACTTCACTTTGTCCAAAATTAATATAGATGGAAATTGGAAGACAAAAGACGCATTAAATATTAGTCACTGTAAGGCAGATGCTAGGTTTATAAAATAGACTGTCTATTTTATGGATGGGCTGGGGTGAAAAAACAACAACAAAGTCCAATCTCAATCCAACCCAGGCCTTTCTACAAAGTTTGCTCTGATTTTCAAGCTGCAAGCTTCAGCACCTACATCTTCTAACAACTCTCCCATGCCCTGAGAGCCCATCACAGCAAGAAAACAGCTTGTTAAACATCAGCTGAGACAGAAGGTTTGTCTCTTTGGAATGCTACTTATTCTATGCTTGAACGGTCCTGCAACAGCAGGAACTTGAGCACGTCTTTGTATACAAAAGACAGGTCTGGTTGAATTTAAATTGGCATTCATTGAGTGAAATGCATTTTGGCCAACCTTCTCACTCTCCCTGGGATGACATTGTTTATAGTAACTGAGAATTTAATATTGCTGTATTTCTAATACTTATCCCACTCGCTTAATGCACAGTTTGAAAGAAATTGGGACAGTTTTGCTCTGCAATGAATAAGAATGCTTCTGGAGAAGGAAAAAAGAAGAAGATAGCCTCCTTTTCTGTTGAGAAGAAAAGATTGCTGCTGTCCTATACAGTATAGTGAAACCCCAGGAAGCAAACTTGATTCAGTGGAAAGTCATTCGTTATAAACAAATTCATAACACTCTGATCTACTTGTTCAACATTTTGCTCCTCTTCCAGAACAGCCTATCGATTGATATACCTCAGGGAAGAAATGCCTCCAACTCACTCTAAACAAGCTCCTAAAGAAAATATCAGCTTCAGGGAAGGAGAGAAAAGAAAATAATACAAGGGGGGAAAAAAGAAAGAAAAGGAGCAATGGCAGCAGGAATGGTTAATCTTTCATTTCATGGAACATCTGGATAGAGCCAGGCTGGTTTAACCCCCTGAGTGAAAGGAGAATTTAGCACCAAAGAGTAACCATGCAAGGACTGTGCTCTTAATCTGACGACAACAGAGAATTTTGTGTTACACATTTATTGGGCCATATGGATATCAGTTGGCACCTGCCGAGAGTACTGCAGGGAATTTTATCTACTGGAGACAATGCTACCATGGGGGCTGACAATGAAATTTAATTTAGAGACTTGCCTCTTTAGGATGTGATAGGGGCTCTCCCTCATATAATGAAATGTGCCTACACATGATTTCTTTAATTTTGCCTATTGGCTTAACAGTGTACAAATGCTTTTCCAAAAGTTACATGAAATGCATAAAATATTGTGTGATAAAGAACAGATTTGCAAACTGATGCCATAACTTCTTTTAAAAAATGGCAAAAAGTGGTGTCATTAATAAGTTCATAGAGATGCTTCTTGCAGATGATCTGCAGAGGGCCAAATGATTCCTTCCATGGATTTTGTACACCTTGAATATCACTTTTGTATGAAACCTGCCAGTGGCTCTGGAATGATAAAATTTCCTCTTTGTGTGACTTGTTGAATGAAGAATAAAGAATATTGACAGCATCAATACATCATCATCATCATCATCATCATCATCATCATCATCATCATCATCATCATCATGTTGGAAGGGACCTTGGAGGTCAACTAGTCCAACCCCCTGCTCAGGCAGCAAACTCTATACCATGTCAGACAAATGGCTGTCCAGTCTCTTCTTAAAAACTTCCAGTGTTGGAGCATTCACCACTTCTGGAGGCAGGTTGTTCCACTGGTTAATTGTTCCAACTGTCAGGAAATTTCTCCTTAGTTCTAGGTTGCTTCTCTCTTTGGTTAGTTTCCATCCGTTGCTTTTTGTCCTGCCTTCAGGTGCTTTGGAGAATAGCTTGACTCCCTCTTCTTTGTGGCAGCCCCTGAGATATTGGAACATTGCTATCATGTCACCCCTTGTCCATCTTTTCATTAAACTAGACATACCCAATTCCAGCAACCGTTTCTTATATGTCCCCTAATCATCTTTTTTGCTCTTCTCTGTACTCTTTCTAGAGTCTCAACATATTTTTTATATCGTGGTGACCAAAACTGGATGCATGAGCAAATGAAATGAGATACGTTAAGTTCGTTGAAATGGAAAGGCTCTCTTAACTCCACTTTCTAACTGGCCTTCAGAATAGGAGAAATTTGTTAAGTTTGTACTTGAATACAAACTAAATCACTTCATGAAGTAAAATGAGAAATTAAGAGATACTGAAATGGACAGATTCAAGTCTCCTTTCAATGCAGTGGAAATGAAAAATTAATCAGATTAGTCTAGTCAATGCTATTCTAATGGAAAATTCTAATCTTTTTATATAAGCGCAATATAATCTGTGTAGCACACATATATGTAATGAGGGCATGATCTATGGCTCCAAGATGCCATGCAATAAAGAATTATCTAACTCTGGAAGGGTGAATTTAATGTCGGGTTATGTCTCTGTTTCTCCTCACCAGCTCACAAGACCACCTCTTTACAAGGACATGAATATAATCCCCTCCCCCACCCCCAAATGTCAGCTTCAAGTGTTTGCCATTCAAAAGACTGAAATGGCAAACAGCCCATCAGAGGTCTCTGAAGGGAGGAACCTTTGTGATACCCCTTCTGAGCGTACGCATACAATCAAGAAAGCAGTGTTTATAAGATTGATCCCCAGACATTTCAAAAGAAATATGCAAGGTTTAACAAAATTCCTTGAATAACTTGGAAGAATTGGGAGAAAATGTTACTAAATTTTGTCCTGATACCTGGATAATTTACAACTAATCACTTAAATGGATTGCCAGAAAAAAATATTTTCCTAATCCTAAAGAAGAGCTGCACTGTAGTTGTGCAGGTGCGATAACTATTAATAATACAAGAAAGCATCTTCATATCATAATAAACAATTAGAGCTTGGAAATGTATAATCCAGGATCTTGATAGGATCCAGGCCCAGGCATGTAAAGTATAGTGTGTGAATGTGAATGTGGGAGTGTATGTATGAATGCCCTATGGACTTAATCAAAAGGTTTGTTCATAACAAGTTCAATAGTTGCTGTGTGCTGTTAGATACTCAGGTTCATTAAATCTAAAAGTTTCATTTTTGTTTCCTGTTAGTGTACCTAAATCTATAATGGCTGACATAACTGTTCCCTAAGAGACATAAAAAAGGTCTTGACCACTTGTGATCATTAAGGATCCCATAGTATATTTTGAGTAAAATATCTACTAAATTTTGCTTGCTGATCTCTGTTTCTTCTTTCTTAATGCAGTCTTTATTTGGATGCTGGTTACATAGGTATTTCATCTGTTTTCATTCTAGTTAAAAGTCCAAAGTAAAAAATGCTTATTTTACAAAACTGATGATAACTTAAATAATTATCCCATTTACGTTATTAGATATACTACATTAATATTATATTGGGAAAACCAAATCTCTTATTTCACATTCTTGAATGGCAAGCAATAGATACTGCTCTGCAATTTGGTTACCATTTTCCAACTTTAAGATATATTCACTGGTGCTACAATTTAGCCGTTCATTGCTAGTTGAAATAATTGGGAAGGATTGCTGGCTGCAACTAGAAATGTTGGCTTTGAATGCCAGATACAGTTCTGAATCTTAAAATTCTGTTATAATAGATTTGGTATATCAGATATCATACAAACTATTATATTTAAAGTAAATATTTGAACATAAAGTTCTCTTTTCATCCAAGAAAACTTCCTTCATCAACCTTGTCCTTGCTAGATTAAATCTCTGTAAGCATAGCCATAGACCCCTGGAAACCACCTGGTTGGAGAAGGTATTGTAATTAGCCAGTTTTATCTGGTTTGTGGAACCTTGTACCTCCTGTGCATCTTCTTCTTGTAGGAGGAGAATGTCAGCAATCTGTCCAGCTTAAAGAAGTCATACCTTTACTAGGTTGCAAAAGAACTGCCCATCTCCTTCCTATCTGGGATGAGGCATAAATACAGTAGTTGATCTTCTGTACTTAGGATTGGAGCAAAACAAAGGCATGCCAGTGGATGGACTTTGTGTAATGTTTCACATCAAATGCCTTCAATAACCAATCATGTTATTCTTAAGTAGCATTAAAAAAAATCAGGGGTGTATGCTGTAATTCTACCATAAACAAGAAGGCAGAGAAGAAAAGCTGGTTATTTGATGGGGCTACTTTAGATGAAATATAGGGAGACTTATAAGGCAGAAAGCTTTTCAACTGGAGTATATACATTTTTTCTTTATGGTAGCATCACTCTGTTTCCCTCCATCCCTGCCCTCACATCCCATTCATAAAACATGCATGCAACCCACTATTTTTCTCACTAAAATTTGAATGCCAGTCTACCCCAAACTGCCTCACATCACTCTACAATCTATTCCCAGTTTACATTCTCATTTTGTATATGTGGGTACATGTGCAAATATTCCTCCCTGTATTGAAGATCTTGATGTCATGTAACTAGCTGGTATTTCTTTTTTGTGGGTGCATTGTGCATTCTACTGTTGTTGTATGAATATCATTATTACAATTGACAATGAATGTACTTGTCTCTCTCACTTCTCTTGTGGTATTTCCAAAGAAGCTTCCATTGCTATCAGTGGCGCAATTTAGCTTATTCCTTCCTAAGACTGTTGTATGCGTTTTGTCTTCTTATTGCAACAAGATCTGAAATTGGTTTGGGGTATCATTTGGATGACTTTAAGAAGAAATATGTTAATTATTTCAGAAAGTGGCTCATTACCATCTCATTGCCTAATATATTTACATGTGTGGGGGGGCATAGTCTACCCCTTCCTCTGTTTGAGGGTTTGAGGGTGTCAAGAAGGATCCTGGCACTAAGCCTTTAGGCTCTTCACAGGCATTCAGAGCAAGAAGTACAATACTTCATGATGAAAAGCCAGCATGCTTGGACTGCCTGCAGGCTCAGGGCCAGGAAAAAGTCCAGGAAAAGCTGCCCTTCAAAGAGAAGGAAGCTGAGCACTTTAATTCTGTCCAGGTTGCCTTAGATGGTATTTATTTTGAAATAATACAACTTTTAAAAGATGCATCAGGATTAGTATCAAGCAACAAAAAACAAGATTCTCACAAAATCTTTTTAACTTGATTTATTGAAAGAGAAAAAGAATTAGGGGCATTGGATCATAGATATTTTGACAACTGGATATTTGAACACTGAAAGTGAAGATCATGTGACCACAGCAGCAGAACAGCAGCAGCCAGTAATATTGAAGCTACTACAACTTTCCCAAATGTCATTCCCTCAGGAGTCATGGGGCCCACATTTTAGACATATTCTACAAATTGGCCCATTTGAATTACTTTTGTTCATAAATTCTTCCCCTATGATGCACCATTTCACCCAGATAAAAGTCATGATAACAAGAGATTTAATAGTGTATACATTGGAGCAATTAGAGAAAAGCTACAACCAGAAACTCATGGTCAGAAAGAAGTTATAAGCTGCATTTGATAGGAATCAAATCTGAAGCTCAGTGAGATGGTACAGATAATACTGGAACATGTCATAAAATTTTCCTTTAATCTGAAATGTGTTTGCAGTTAATCTTGCTAAATAAATTTGTATCTAATCATGATATTTCAAATCTATTGATGCTTGTTTGGATTTTTTTCAGTTATGTGTAAACTACTCCTTTACTGGTGCATTCAATTGTTTTAACTATTCTCCTTGCATAATCCAAGCCCACTATATTCAAATGATAAAGAATCACAGCTTCTGCTGTTACTTTCGGCCTAACATAGAGAAACATTTGGCAGTAATCAGAAGCTACATTGAAGCAGTGTTGAACTGCAGTGTTGAACTGTTCCATCTATATCAAAAATATGAAACATTCATCAATATCTCTTTCAACAATATTGGAATATAATTGAGATATAGTAAATGGAGACTTCCATAACAATCTCCCATCAATAAAATCTGTTTGTCAAAAACAGATCATGCCAGACAAATCTTATTGCATTCTTTGACCAGGTGACAAAATTAGTGGACCAGAGGAATGCTGTGGATATAATTTACTTGGACAGGCATTTGATAAAGTAGACCACAACCTACTACTTGATAAGATAGAAAAATGTGGGTTAGACAGCATCACCACCAGATGGATTCGTAACTGGCTGATCGGCCATACTCAGCGTGTGGTCCTCAATGGAACTGCATCTACATGGAGGGAAGTGTGTAGTGGGGTGCCCCAGGGCTCTGTTCTGGGCCCAGTGCTCTTCAACATCTTCACCAATGATTTGGATGAGGGGATAGATGGGAAACTCATCAAATTTGCAGATAACACCAAGCTGGCAGAAATAGCCAACAATCCAGAAGATAGGCTTAAGATACAGAAGGATCTTGACAGACTTTGGGCACTATCTAACAAAATGAAATTCAATGATGAAAAAAGTAAGGGTCTACATTTAGGCAAGAAAAACAAAATGCATAGGAATAGTATAGGTAGTACCTTGCTCAACAGTAGTAACTGTGAGAGGGATCTTGGAGTCCTAGTGGACAATGACTTAAATACGAGCTAGCAGTGTGCTGCAGCTGCCAAAAGAGCCAACACAGTGCTAGGCTGCATTAACAGAGGGATAGAATGAAGATCACGTGAAGTGTTAATATCACTTTATAATGCCTTGGTAAGGCCACACTTGGAATACTGCATTCAGTTTTGGTCACCACAATGTAAAAAAGATGTTGACACTCTAGAAAGAGTACAGGGAAGAGCAACAAAGATGATCAGGGGACTGGAGGCTAAAACATATAAGGAACGGTTGCCAGAATTGGGTATGTCTAGTAGTCTAATGAAGAGAAGGACGAGGGGTGACATGATAGCAGCGTTCCAATATCTCAGGGGCTGCCACAAAGAAGAGGGAGTCAAGCTATTCTCCAAAGCACCTGAGGGCAAGATAAGAAGCAATGGATGGAAACTAACCAAAGAGAGAAGCAACTTAGAACTAAGGAGAAATCTCCTGACATTTGGAACAATTAATCAGTGGAACAACCTGCCTCCAGAAGCTGTGAATGCTCCAGCACTGGAAGTTTTTAAGCCATTTGTCAGCCATTTGTCTTAATGGTATAAGGTTTCCTGCCTGAGCAGGGGGTTGGACTAGATGACATCCAAGGTCCCTTCCAACTTTATTATTATTAATAATAAGAATTCTTTCATGTCAGGCAGATTTCTGATGACCTCATGTTTTTCTTTTCTTTTCTTGACAACAGTACAGAGATAGCTTGTACTGTTTTCTTCCAGGATAAGATTTTTTTTTAATCTGTAGTCCAACCTACAGCTTTGGAATTTACCAAAGCTATCAAAATACTTAACCTGGCCTGACCCTTGCTAAGCTTACAAGTTCAGACAAGGCCATTTGCTGAAATCAATAAGAAGTGCTTAAGATTAAATTGAGGTGAAGGCACTGAATGAATATTGGAAACTATGGTTCCATTCAAATACTTTTCTCTCCTGCTATTCTTTGGTACATCTACATTGTTGGTTTTTCCTTAGAAGACTGAAAGGGCTGTATCAAAAGTGGTGAGACAAAGTAGATAAAGTTCATTATGCCACCTTTTTGGAATATCCTCTTTTGCAGAACAAACTATTAAAAATTAAGTGTTTCTCAGCTGGTCCTCAACAATTCTTTTTCTTCTTGCAGAGAGCTGACTTGGCTGTCATAGTAGAGCTGTGTAGGCCTCATGCCAGAGTAAAACTATGACACTAGACTTAAATTTTTATTCATTTTGCACAGTAATAGTTATTAAACTGTGTTGGGTAGATAAGTAATGAAAAAATTGCCAAGTTATTTTCTTCACATAAAATTAGCCAATTTGCCTTTGTGTGTGGGTGGTGTTGTGAAGAACTGCTAAGCAATCTCATTCAAGTGATTAACCTCTTAGTTAATAAAAGCAACAGTTTCATGAGTATAAATAATATAATAAAGGGAATATTCATATTGGAGTAATATAGCTTGCACTATCCTCTGGTCTTCTCTTTAATTGGTAAATAATTCATCAAACTCTGAAATGAATTGTACTTCCACCCACATTTCTTTATCCAATTATCATGAAATAGGGAAACATGCTTTGCTGACTGCTGCAAAAAAGGCGATTAGCATATTATTCCAATAGCTTTTCTAAGTAAAGACTCTCTTGAATTGTGCTCAAGTCTTGGTGGCTTCATGAGTACATCGATGTAGTTTTCTTGGCAATACTCTAGAACAGGGGGTGGGAAACGATGTCCCTTTATGACTTGTGGACTTCAACTCCCAGAATTTTTGAGTCAGCATAGACTCAGTCATACCACAAGTCATAAAAGAGCCTTCGTCCCCCCCCCCTGTTCTAGAAGGAGTTTGCCATTACTTTGTCCTATTTGTTTCTTTTTTCTTTTAATTCCCTTGCCCAGCATACAGCTTTTCTGCATTTGGCTAAATCAGCACTTCTATGGTAGGTATTTTACTAGAAAATCCATGATTTTATTTTTATGTTACTATTGCTTTCCTTTCTTTTTTCCTATGAAATACACTGAATAATATTGTAAGTATAGAATGCATTCTTTGTATGGCTTTCAGGTTATTGTTAATGTGATGTAATACAGCACTATCAAGTTAGCAAGGTTAACTTGTTAACCTGTTAACCATTTTCCCCACAGCTGTTTTCTTTAAGCAACACTTCAGGGTACAGAAAGAGAGACAGAAAGGCTGATTAAAAAAAAAAAGCCTTTTGCTGAAATGTTTTTTGAATTATGCAACTTCAACATGGCTGCCACCGTAAAACCAGATTCTTCCTCAGCTCAGTGTCATTATAATAAGCAAAAATGGTATATCTGTACAAAAATAGTTTGACAGATCATTTTTTGAACAGCTCAACTGATTCAACAGGAAATGAAGGAAAGGGAATGTTTTCCTTCCTTCTTATGAATGGATGATCAATACAGGTGAAAAACTAAAACCCATCTTGGTGTTGGTCCCAAAGGCCATGTAAAAGCTTTCATCTGCACACTTATCTCCCCATTGGCTTAAGGGACATTGATATTAATAAGATATATTTAAAACATGTAATGGTATGTGAGAATAATCTTGGGGAAAAGAGACGCTGCCTATGAAATGATCAGATAAGCCAGGACACGGCCCACAGCTGCATAACAGGAAAAGAAATCCAGAAGGGAACTTCCCTAACTTCTCAGGCTGTAAAAATGATGGCAGGAGGTTTGTATTATCCGGCTTGCAAGATTCCTTTAATGTAGATTTACAATAAAGTAGAATTAGCTCATCTGGTCATGATTCCTGTCTCATCTACTTGGGAAGGCTGACCAGACACGACTGAGCTAATCAATATTATCATGATCACGATCATCATTATCAGTGCTTTTTTTGTAAAAAAAAAAAAAGGTGCCGGAACTCACACACGTTATACAACCCGCCTTGCCTACCCTACAAGGTTCCATCCAAAAAAGGTGCCGAAACTCCGTTCTGAGCGTTCTATGAGAAAAAAAGCCCTGATCATTATCTTCTCTTCCTTCTGTTGTTGTTGTCATCATTACTGCAGCTGTTTGATGGAAGTTCTGTTGAATGCTTGTTAATTCAGGAATAAGTCCTGAGTGTGTTATCTTAGTATGTTTACCACTGGAAAAAGGCTGCAAAGTAAATCATTTTGACTGTGGCTCCCTGTCTTTTAAACGCTTCTATATACTTTGCAATGCTGATATTTTCAGATTGTTGTTTTAATTTAGTAACAATAGTTGCATTTGTTTTTAAATATGTCAATCATCATGGGACAGCAAGCTTTGAAACATGATATAGAGTATAGAAGAAAACAACCAACCAGAGAATAGAACAGAACAGAACAGAACAGAATAGAACATTGGAGGTCTATTCCAGCCCCCTGCTCAAGCAGGATAACCTATACCATTTCAGACAAGTTACTGTCTAGTCTTTTCTTAAAAACCTCCAGTGATGGAGCACCCATGATTTCTGAAGGCAAGCTGTTCCACTGGTTAATTGTCCTCACTGTTAGGAAGTTTCTCCTTAATTCCAGGTTGCTTCTCTCTTTGATCAGTTTGCAACCATTGTTTCTTGTCCTGCCCTTTGGTGCTTTGGAGAATAATTTGACCCCCTCTTCTTTGTGACAGCCCCTCGAATACTAGAATACTGCTATCATGTCTCCTCTATTTCTTCTTTTCTTTAGACTAGCCAAACCCAAATCCTGCAGCTGTTCTTCATATATTTTAGTCTCCAGGCCTTTGATCATCTTAGTTGCTCTTTTCTGAATTAATGAATTAATGGTCATGGCTACATGTTTTAGTTTCCTTTTCAGTCAAAATCAAATCAAATCAAAATAGTTGTACATAGTGCTGGCACTCAGAAAGTGATGATGATATGAAATCTAATCAAATATTATATATGTGTAAGTAGGTTAAAACAACTGTTAACTTCAAGTTTTTAATCTAAAAATATAAAGCTAATAGCATCCTCCTCAACATTCAGATGATATCTGGTAAACAGATCTAGGAACATAATAAAAGTATCAAATATTATTAGACTAGTGATAAAATGGTGAGGTTTGGCAGATTTGCCTGCAAGCCTATCCCAGAGGAGTTTGTTCAACTGTTTTATGGCTTTCTCTCAGGTCAAACTCACTGCATTAAAATACTGCAAATATTTACCATGTATCACATGAATTTCATGAAAGCATGTATTGAGACTGATTCTTTTATCAAGATAATCTGCTACATAAAGCACCATTTTCTAAAGTGCAATATTGTTCTTAAAAGTACCAATTGCCTTTTAAGCTAGGTGCAAATTAAGGGTTAATAATATTATGTATATAGAGTCAAAATATAATATCCAATGTCCCTTCTTATATTTATTTTTGTTAGAAGTTTTGAATATAATAACTAATTGCCTATATATATATATGCAATTAGTTCTCTTTGGCAGTACAAATTCTTTCCTCTTTTCAGCAAAGTTGGTGGGAGAGTTGATCTGCTTCCTAAATAGAATTTTAAAGATATATCAGATGTAGTAGTCTTATGTCCTAATTATACAGGGTTAAATTTCCATCACGCTGGGAGAACTGCTGTCATTTTCTATGGTGCTCAGCCTCAGAGGGGAAACTATCAAAACATAGGAAAAATGGTATAAAAATGGCAGATGCACTCTCAGCTTCCCTGGACCTTTTGCCAATGTTTACCTGGAGGAGCCCAGTGCTGGTGATATTCTCCTTGCTTCATCTACCACCATATTGATGAAGCCACCTTGTGTAGGCTGCGCTGGTATCTTCAGCCATTATATCGCCACACGTTCACAAAACACAGGCAACCGCTACTAACGTAGCTACGGAAACCTGATGTGGTATCATGTAAAATCTGGCATGCCTGAAAATATGGTCAGGAGGTTTCAAATCTTATAGATTTATTTCCCTCTCCTGGTAGTCATCATTAATTGAAAAAGGTTTGATCCATACACATATCCACATGCCTTGGGGTAGTGGTTGACATAAATTAAGAGAAAAACCCAGTTTGGGTTCTGTATTTTGGTACTGGC
Source organism: Azemiops feae (assembly GCA_023970755.1). Classification (NCBI taxonomy): domain Eukaryota; kingdom Metazoa; phylum Chordata; class Lepidosauria; order Squamata; family Viperidae; genus Azemiops; species Azemiops feae. Next base: position 3,350,834 of record JALGBA010004253.1, read on the forward strand.
TGGCTAGTAAATAGCAAATTTCATGCATCTCCAAAGAATTATGGAGAGACACTGTAATACACTTCTTATTTTCTGTGAATGTTGGTCATTATATCTGTAACCGTGCAAATAACCACATTTCACAATCTATCAACACTGCTACTGGAAAGTACCTACAACAGTTCCTATAATATTAAAATCAATAGGAGGGAAAATTCTTGTAGAGGCACTGGTAACCAAACTGAGCATACTCTTCTGCTCTACTCACAGTTCCATCCTGTTGTTGGTAGTCTACTAGGATATGTTTGGTTCATATTCTACTAGAATGCTCCAGGAGAATATTCCATTAATATATTTTTCATGAGGTCTCATAGCTTGCCTCCTGAAGCCAGCAGAACGTGAACAGGAGTGGGCCCTAAATTTCTATTATTTTTTAATATTAAGAGAGTCATTCTAATTAAAAATACAGTGATTAAATGGTCAGCATAGTTTTGTTACATGTTGCAAAAAGTGTGCTAAGGACAACTAGTAGGGTACTTTGCCAATTGGGCAAATTAAATTATCTCCCTATCCTCATAACTAGAGATAGCATCATTAAACATCAAAATGAAAAAAGTTATTCTCTTAAAAATAAAATTTTAACATAGTAACAGCTTGCTGTAAAATGATAGAAAAGATATAATAAGTGTGATATGATTTAATGATCACTTTTAGCTCACTCTAGCCCTCCCTCTAACACAGCCTGAATTGAAAGCTTGATAAATCAAAGTCTGCTATGTTACCCAGCTGACAAGCCAAGTCTTTAGTCAAAAATATTAAAATATATTAATTGACCATCAGAGAAAGCCCATACAGTCTTATAATTGAAATAGGAGAAGCCTAATGAATAAAATTAATTGAACATGTTACACCAAGACAACAGAGTTTGTGCAAGGTGCATCAAGCTTTGCATTAAACTCAAGCAAATATTTGAGTGTTTGTCTTTAATTTATTAAGAAAAAAACGGACTTAATATAAATTTTAGTCACACAACACGATTTGACTTTACTATACGTTTGTTTGAAATAGAACAACAATGTGTTGTTTCTCATCGCTTGGAACAGTTTATTCCTAACCAAGAATTACAAGTTTTAAAATGTGCTTCAATCTCCTATTTTGTTCAATCTTCTGTACCTGATACCTTGTAAATCAGATTTGAAAGTAGGATAAGAAAACCATAAGGAAAATGTTAAACAATGCTCCAAGGATTCCTTATTTAAATTACTCTCGTCATCCAGCTGGATGTCTATGGAGATTCTCAGTCATCCAGGTCATGGTTGTCCCAAAGGTGATTTTTCACGAGGCAACTAGACTTTCTTTTTTCTCTTTGAAGACATTTTGCTTCTTCTGAAGAAGCTTCTTGGATATGAAGCAAAACATCTTCAAAGAGAAAAAAGAAAGTCCAGTTACCTCGTGAAAAAGCGCCTTTGGGTCATTCAGCTGGGTTTGTGTCTAAACCAGGCCTAGAACCAGAAACTCCTGGTGTCTAATCTTATTCTTTAAGCACTGTACCAACAATCTAATATGTAAATATGTCCAGCCATTGTTAAGGGTCAGGTTCTGGGTTTAAATGTGATTGTAATTTGAAATGCTCCTGCCTGCACCTTGGAAACGCTATTAGAGGCAGCCTGTTTGATAGATGCATGCCTGGACATGAGAACTGCCCGTATTTTGAGAGGTTAGATTATTACAACATTCCTTATGTAGCCTTTGGTCACAATTTAGAATATTCAATTTATTCAGAATAGCAGAGAGTACAAGATATATTGCCATTATTTAAAGAATTGATTGACAACCAGATTGTTTTAGGCTTAATTTAAAGTAATGGTATTGTCCTGTAGATCGCTAAATAACTTGGAATGGGATACATACAGCTTCCCATATTACTCTGTGTGATTATTAAGCTGTTTATTAAGAATAGCTGCTTAGAATTCACCCAACTTGCTTTTGGTACATTATCTACAGCATGATCTCTCCTTTAATAATCTGGACCATCTGATCACTGTATTTTTTAAAATTAGAATGATTTTATTAACAATACAAAAAAAGAAATTTAGATCACACTCCTGTTCAAGAGCCTTTTTGTAACTTTTAAGCAGATGCTTAAATTTGTGGTTAAAAGAGTTAAAATTTATATTGTGTTATGATCGCAAAGAACATTTTTATGAAATGATGTATTGCTGGTACATGATGCTTGAGAAATTATGTAGAATGTATGAATGCACTTCAAATGTTCGTATATTGGAAATGTGAAGAATATGAAAGAACATTTTATCATGAATTAGTGGAGATGTAAAAAAACTAAAAGTTTTTGGATTCAAACACAATACATCCTTTTAGGATTAATGGATAAACAGAAACAAATAAAGGAAGATTATTTCAATAAATGATTACTGTAGTGAGATTACCATAGGCACAGAAATGGAAAGATTCAACACTACCCATAATGAAGAAATGATTGATGAACTTGACAGATTTTGCAAAAATAGATAAATAAATCTCTTTGATTAGAAAAAAAACCTCCATTATTTACATTTATTGATGACTGAAAGCCTCATATGGAATTTCTGTGTGAAAATAAAAAAAAGAACTTGAGAATTATTGTTTTGATGATTAGACAGGATAGTTTATAGAAAGAAGAGTAATAGGATGCAACTTTGTAGAGAGAGGTTAAAATATATTTGTACTTTTAATTACTGTACAGAACATAGGAAGTTACTTATCTATATATTTTTCTTTCTTTTCTATTTTTCTTCAACTTTTTTCTTTTCTTAACCTTTTTGCTTTTTCTTTTCTCTTCCCTACTTTATATTAGACTTATTTTCTTGTTTAATAGTTTTAATAAAAAAATTATATAGAAAAAAAATATGAATGTCAAACATAAATGGAATGATGCCTTTTGCCTTCTTGGATTTTTCTGGCCCCACTGATGTTCAGATAAAGGAGAGAAGGAGAGAAGTGCTAAGTGCTCTATGATCTAATTAGAAGTACAACTTACTTGTATTTATTGCAAACCATTGAGCTTCCTCAATATACACAGGAGATCTTACCAGCCCTCACATCAAATTCAGAAGATCACAGACAGTTTTACTTCCTGACTCCTAGGCTCTGTCTCAGGAGCTGCATCAGTCAGAAGTGCAACTGAGAATGCGACAGTTCATTGGCAGCATAGCTGGGCAAATGCATGGATTTAATTGCCATTCAGTCTTCTGGAAACCAAGTTAATATTGCCCTACATTGGGGAAAATGGCAGGAAAAGCTCTACTGTTTTTAGCAGCAATCGCTTGAGTATGCAACAGTGAGCTGAATTTGGCCCATGGATAGACAATGAATTGTTCTGAAGTCTGAAGGTTGCTTACATCTCTGGGTGAGGAGTCCGATCACAATGGCTCAGAGACAGCCAAGGTAAATGAAGGGCTTCACTATAATTTTCAGCCTTAGAAGTATGGCAAAATTGAAACATTTGAGGCAGCCTTAAAAATAAATTCTCCACAGTGAGTTTGCAGTGAGTCAACTGCAGAAAAGAAAAAAAGGTATGAAGATGCAGTTTTGCATAATATCTGCTAAAATGGAGTGGACAACAGTCCAGATCTTGTGGAACTTTCATAACCAGCTGTCCTAGGAAGGCTGGCCAGTGATGAAGGTTCCAAGGAATTATATTTAATAACATCTGGATTCCACAGGTTGCCCATTCCTGTGGACATAAAACAGCAATCTCCATGCTGGCGCTTTCCAGGTGGATGGACTCAAAATCTCATAACTTCCTAACAGCATGGTATTGTCATGATTTTCTTTTATGAATTTTCATTTGAATTTTTGTTACAGTGGGATAATCAGACTGGGAATGCTTAGTTTGCTGGTTAAAATACGGTAAATTCCAAACCTATGAAAAAAGGATCTCTTTATTATCTTAAGTCCTTGGATATGTGGAGGAGTAATTAAGCAGCATTTGGTTCATTTATAAATTATATATTCAAATGAACCTTCTTGTTAGTGTTTTCTTTGCAGCTTCACCTTCTGCAGATAGAAATATTTATTAGCTGAACAAAGTATTAGCAATCTAATGGTTTTTCATTCATACTTTTTTTTTAACTTTTTTTTTTCATTCATACAAATAAGCAAATTCTTTCCTGGTTATTTTCAGCTTAACTCTATAAAATTAAAGAAAAAGCTGAAGTGGCCATCAAGTTGAAATTGACACCAGCCATGTTATCATATTGGGAGCAGTCTAGAAGTGGTCTGTCACAATTGTCTTTTGGAATGCTTTCTGATATCCCAGTCTAGCCTCCAGCAAGAGTATTCCTTAGTGACCTTTCAGACAGACCTATTTTTGTTAGTTTCCGATACTACACAGAACTGTTCAGATACTACTAGTTTCTGAAAATATCCTAGATCCAAGGATTGTGTTAGAAATAGTTTGTCTTTTCTTCCAGGATGTTCTTTCAACTTTCTCATCTAGCCAACAGCTCTGGAATACCCAGATGCTCCTAGCATCCTCACAATAACAGCTTATTGGCTTTCAGAGATTAGCCCAGGTCATTGGTATCCTGTCACCTATTGAGGCACATAATGTATCCTAATAAAGTCTTTGAGAAGCAAGTTCTTCTTCATTTTTGACAAGCTGCTCAGTTGAATCCTATTAAAATATTAAATAATCATTGCACTCTTTGATTTCTGATACACAAAGATCCAGTTCAGTTTAATTGGCTGCCGCAAAACATAAAAACAGTTCTCATTAATGAAAGCTGAAGTCCTCAGGAAACCTAAGATTGCTGTAATTGTTACTATCTCTTCTGTATGAGACAGGTGGATTGTGCAGAGCTCCTGCAATCTCTGTTTGTTTTATTAGCATTATAAATCCTTAAAATGTTTATCATTCATGCTCTGTTTTTATTTAATGCTTAGAAGAAAAGTATTGCAATTCTAATCCAAAATTACAATTAGTTTATTTCAAAGGCTCAATATATTACACACATAAAACCAAGAATCAGATATCAAAATCAGATATTAAATTTGCCTCATATCTGCTCTTAGCAATACTATCACTGGGGAATAGACAGCTGTTATCTGCTGCCAGTACATCTTTATATGCACTGCTCACATTCCATTGCATCATGTCAGATTTGATAGGACATAATGCAATGTGACTAATTTAATCAGATGTGAAAAGCACTAGAGCAACATGTCAAGACAGAAATTATGGGGAGGAAAGAATAAACCAGGGCTGGACTATTTTTCTCAGTTGAAAGACTACCTTTTCTGCATTTGGATATTTCTGTGCTGACCTTTAGTTCAAAGGCATGTAGCAAGGGATTTGGCATCCAAAGACAATGACACATAATATTAAGTCATGGATAGCAGATCATGAATCATTCCATTTTCAGGGAGACACCTCCCTTCACATGGTCCATCTTCACTAAAGTTTACTGTAGAGAATATGACCAAATAACAGAGTTGGAAGGGATCTTGGAGGTCTTCTAATCCAACCCTTGCTCAGCAGGAGATCCTATACCATTTCAGATAAATGGCTGTCCAATCTCTTCTTAAAAATCTTCAGTGCTGGAGCACCCACAACTTCTGGAGGTAAGCCATTCCATTGGTTAATTGTTCTCACTGTCAGGAAAGTTCTAGGTTGGTTCTTTCCTTGATTAGTTTCCATACATTTCTTCTTCTCCGTCTTCAGGTGCTTTGGAGAATAGTTGACCCACTCTTATATACTATAATATACAGCATACTTACATTTTTTATTTCTAATTATATATTATACCCTATGCCAGTGTTCCTCAACCACACTAACCTTAAGAAATGTGGACTTCATTTCCCAAAAATTCCCCAGCCAACATAGAATGACATTTCTAGAACTAATAGGAAATAATTTTCTGTACAGTCTGCAGGTACAGAAGTAAATAAAGTGAATGTTCCAATCTGTCAAATGCCAACTGTCAATGTCTGTTTGGCTTAGGCCAGGAAAGACACTCTAGCCTTTTAGACCAGATGAAGTCTATCATTGTTTTTTTCTCTGGCTTATATTACCAACATTTTCTGCCTTTTATTATTGATGTTAAAAAAAGCACTAAAAGTCTATGTCTCAAAACTTTTTCAAAAAGTGACTGGACTTTGTTTTTCTTTGAAGACATTTCGCTTTTCATCCAAGAAGCTTCTTCAGTTCTGAACTGAAGAAAACTCTTGGATGAGAAGCAAAACATCTTCAAGGAAAAAACAAAATAAAGTCCAGTTGCCTTTTGAAAGAGCACCTTTGGGACAACCATGGCCTGGATGACTGAGAATCTCCATAGACACTAAAAGTGTGTGTTAAGCCCCTCTTCAGTTTATACAATTATTATATTAATATGGTGTGTGTGTCTATATCAAAAAAGTTAAGATGGTGGTATGCAGTGCAATCCTCTGCCTTTACTTTTTTATTCCCTTCTTCCATGGATGCCCTTACCATCATATGTTGCACAGAAAGGTGATAATATTTTCTCAAAATAAGTTTGTCCATCTCTGTTATAAAAAAAGGCATGGATGAGATTGTAAAAGTGAAGCAAGTGCTAGTATGTACTGCAAAAAAATGGTCATTAGGGAATGTTAGACAACCAACAAACAGAAAATCCTTATCAGATTACTATGGAAATGGCATGGAAGCCCCAAATATAGTATTACCGTAGATTATTTATTTATTTCATTTAATTTCTAACTTGCCAAATCTAAGGGTTCAAAGCAGCTTACAACAGAGTAAAACAAATTAGAATAACAACAAATTTAAAAATTAAAACTGCAATAGCAGTATCGGTACTTAAAGTACTTAAAACTGAAAAGACCAGCAGAAACTAATGTACTAGCTGGTTTACTGGAATAAGGTATCTGTTCTTCAGGACTGCCTTAGCTGCTGGCAGCCATCTGGAGGTGGGGGTGGGAAAGGGGAGGAGTTTAATGAACTTTGCTATAGTAGCCCCCATACTCAGAAAGGGCATGACTTTTAAGGTCAAATTATTGTGATGTATAAGAATTTTAGACCTCTTCTGTACAGCATTTGGTGAGAAAAAAATTAAATCATGGTTAATGGCATTTTGGCTATGATGTTAGAAACTTTGTTTTGCTTGCATGGTGTTATTATTTTATTTATCTAAGTGGATTGAAAATCTGATGAATATGGTAGTGTGTGATTTTTGTAATAAACAAGTATGGACCCCATTCCTCCTCAAGGCAAGGAGTGAGAGAAGCCATCCATGTCCATAGGACTGTGGCAAATATAGAAATGACTAGCTTCTTTATTTCCATATCCTGCTTCCTGGGAAGGCAAGATTGAGAAACATCCTTTTTAATTTGACCACCTAGGGTAGGGAGATTCTACTGAGAGCAGATGGTCTAGAAAGAAGCCTTGTGGTCAAAACCATGTGGACTTTGCTAGCCTTGAATTGTACCCAGAAACCAACAAGCAGCCAATGCAACCCCCAATTCTGATGCAGTGTGCATCAGAGGATTTCACTTGTTCCATTATATATGTTCAGTTGTCTTCAAAGGCAATGTCATATAAAGCATGCTGCAACAATCTAAATTGGAGGTAATAAGGACACAAGTTACTCTTACCAGGGCCTTTCACAATTAACCTACCAGATAAAGCTGGGCTACAGCAACCTGGCCATGACTTCTACTTGTTGAACAAGCAGAAAATGTAAATCTAGGAGAACTCCCTGATTGGGGATTTGCTTCAGGAGAAATGTGATGTTCCCTAGAAATAACATTGGTGCTGATAATGAGCTAGACAGTTTCTTAAGCAAAAGCAACTCAATCTTTCTGCAATTTATATTGAACTTGTTCCATTTCATTCAGTCCTTAACAACCTCAGACATGGGATGAGGTCATCTTCAGCATCTTTTTGGGCATAGATGTGTAACTAGGATCATCTGCATATTGATGATACCTCACCCAAATAACAGATGATTCTCCTAGTGCAGACATGTCAAACTCGCAACGTCATGTGACATCGTGCAACGTATCAGGATGGTTTTGCCATTGCCGGCAATGGGGTGAGCGCGGCTTTCGTGTGATGCGTCCGGCCCGTGGGCCGGCAGTTTGACACCCCTGTCCTAGTGCTTTCATGTTGATTTTGAATAACATGGGGGAAAGGATTAAGCCCTGTAACACCCCAGATAGGAGGGCCCCCTGGCTCAGCTGGCTCAACTGACTTTTCCCTATGACCCTTTTGAAGTCCCTATTCAGGAAAAAGCAGGAGCACTTGAAGGCATTGTGGAAGGATAGCCTAGTCCATGCTACAAACAATTGGAGAGTTCCAATAGGGCCAGGATGGTGTCCCTCCCCCCATTCAGCTGATAACAATCATCACCAGAGTTACTAATCTGATTTAAATCCCACATCCATATCTGCAATTACTCTGAAAGTTGTAATCTGCTACATTCATTCATTTATTAAATTTATATGCCACCCATTTCACTGTTGACTCACAATGATAAAAGGCTAAATATAAATACAATTAAAATTCGTAATGAAATAGAGGCTAAAAATCAAGAGGATGAACGGTATAGGGGATGGGGTTTTCTCTTTTACCCCATCTACCATCTCTACCATAGAGCTCCCTCATTGGGCCCTCAGGTTTTAAGGCCCTTCCACAAGGCCAAGAAAGTTGGGTGGATTTTACCTCACCAGGATGTTCCAAAGTTTGGGAGACATAGCAGAAAAGTCTCTTCTCCTAGACCCTACCATCTGAAGTTCTTTGACAGAATTTTACATCAAGGATTCTCTACAATTCTGCCCACTACTTTCTCTAAGACCTTTCCTAAAGAGGGAATTTGAACACTAGTTAGTATTTAAAATGGCTGGATTTGATATAAATTTGTTCATATGTTCACAGCCCAGAATGTCTTCAACATTACTATTCTGAAACCAGCAATTTCAAGGGTTAAGAGAAAAAGTTGTGTTCCTGTTTTGGCCTTAGCTTTAAAAGTTTATAACGGTAAAAGGTAATAATTGTCTGCTCTTTTTAAAAATGAGAAGAACCTGTATCAGAATCTTTTCCTTGGTACTCAAAAATAGCAAACTTTTCATGCCCTCCCACCATCTATCTGCTAAGATTATTCTATTGTTCTTATAAGGCTTTCCCACCATTCCAGCTGTGACATGACAGGAGATCTGACAACTGCAGTTTTAAAATGATAGCAATAACTTGTTCCTGGAATTATTTTAAAAACTCAGTGAAATGCCCTTTTCTTTGGGGGAGAAGTGTTCTTATTACAGATACTTCAACTGCAATTAGAGATAAACTGCATGAACCTCTAAGCTTTGCAAGTACAATGAGAGGCTAAACCTAATTAAACCTTCCATAACTATCAGATTATTGCTTGTGTAGCATAACACATAGGAACATGTGCATACTTTTAAGCCTTGGCTTGTGTGCAGTAGACCAATCTGTAAGTTATTTGTATTGTACATTATTGTAGAGTACAAATAGGATCACACACACACTCACTCACTCACACACTCATACATACACACATACACAGACACAAACACAATATTTTATGGCTTGCTTATGGGAACTAAGAAGCAACCATGAGTTAAATATTTAAGAAATATAAGCTGCTTTCTTTTTTGTATAGGTAGAAAAATGAATTCTTTATGATTTACATATTTACATTTTACATATTATACATTTTACATAAATACCATAAGAAGTATTGATTTTTCATTCTAGAACAAAGAACTGAAATTAAAAGGAAAAAAACGTAAGAACCAAAGTTTTGGAAAAAATAATACTGAATTCATTATAAGTTTTGGATGTCACATTTCCACTAGAAAAAAAGTGAGGGCTTTTAATTCTTGAGTACCTATCATCAAAATTATGAATATCAAACTTTACATGGATGTCTCATAAGACAAGATTGTTTGAAGTCGTTAATATTAACAGTGTAAATTTTTACATTTAATGAAAATCTACTTCATTATCTATGACAGTGATGGCGAACCTTTAAGAGACTGAGTGCCCAAACTGCAACCCAAAACCCACTTATGCATCGTCGAGTGCCGGGTGGGTGTGGCCCATTGGCTGGGTGTGGCCAATTGGGTGGGCATGGCCAATTGGGTGGGCATGGCTGCGGTGGTAACGGCAGACAGGGTGGGACTAAAAAGTTCAATCAATCAATTCCAACTTTGCAAGATCTTTTTTTTTCCGCAAGAAGTTGAAATTGACTAATTGAACCTTTTTTTTTTTTTTGCACACGGCGGCGGAGGCCTAAAACGAAAAGGTTTTATAAAACCCAGCTGAAGGCCTAGGACTGGGGCGACAGCATGCATGCCCACAGAGGGCTCTGAGTGCCGCCTCTGGCACCTGTGCCATAGGTTCGCCACCACTGATCTATGAATTTGCATGGTACTACATTTACAAGTCCAAGTTAACTTTTAATGTGCATGTGCAATTTTAATTTATTTATATAGCAGTTGTATTGAAAGAATTGGCGAATACCTGAACTACAGGTAGTCCTTGACTTACAACAATTCGTTTGGTGACCGTTTGAAGTTATAATGGCATTAAAAATGTGATTTACGATCATTTTTCACATGTTGCATCATCCCCATGGTCATGTAATCAAAATTCAGATGCTGGGCAACTGACCCATATTTATGAAGATTGTAGTGTCATTCGATTAACTTTTGCGACCTGCTGACCAGCAAAGTCAATGGGAAAGCCAGATTCACTTAATAACCATGTTACTAACTTAACAATTGCAGTGATCCACTTAACTGTGGCAAGAAAGGTCATAAAATGGGGCAAAATTCACTTAACAAATGTCTTGCTTAGCAATGGAAATTTTGGGTTCAATTGTGGTTGTAAGTTAAGGACTACCTATATTAGTCTGATATCATAGTCTAGGCCTGATATTTTAGACCAGGAATAGGCAATCCAGGTTCTATCAGCCCCAGCCATTAAAGCCAATATTTATGGGAACTATGGTTTATTATTGAACACAGTCAATAAATTTAAGTGGATTCTCCTGAGTTTGAGAACAGGGCAGAATTTTTAAAAAGTCTTTTCATCTTAATATTCTCCAGTTTTTGTCCTGTCTCTGAAGGTTTGCTGTAGTACAATTCCTTTTACATGCCATGAAATGTATGAGCAACATGTACAAATATTCACAAAAGATTCTTGGGTGCTGCAAAAATCACAAAGGGAAAATTGGCACATGATCTTTGGAAGAGTTTGTTTAATTTTTTTTTACATATGGAGCTGTGGTGATGAGATCCATATGGAACTGTGTGATACAATGAAGGATTTAACATATGCCCAGATCTAAAGTCAACATGTATACAGTTAGTTCTAGAAACTAGGTTTGTCAAAGGAAGCTGAAATTGTGTGGATTCATCACATGATTCTTTATTATACGAAATTTTCCAGCCCTGATGGGAAAACAATTGGCATAGTACCAATAGTACCTACCCATTCATCATCTAAATACTGTAGTTAAAAAAACCCTCAAAGATATTGATTTAATCAAATAGCTAATATTGTTTAGTGAACAAAACTTGGCGATATAAAAAAATCCAGGTTCCATTAACGAGCTTAAAGGGTTAACCGTGCCAAATTGTATCTTAGTCCAACTTTCTCAAACTTGCACCCTCCAGATATATGTGACCATGATGGTTAAGTACTCTGGGAATTAGAATCCCAGCACATCTGGCTAAGATTGGTTTATCATATTGAAATTGTGACAATAAAGCATAGCTTTGAGGCTTGTATTATCCCTGAAACAGTGTTTTTGTTAAAATGAATGTATCCATCATGAATTTTGTGCTTTTCTCTCTAAGTTTATGCTATTGTGCTATCATTGCATTGAATTTTCCTTTTTTATTTTGACAGAAAATTGGAGGCCCACGGCATCTAGTTATCTGGAGCAAAGGCCTCATCATGAGCGGGGGAAGCTCACAATTTGACAGTGTTATTATATGGAATAAAAGATGCTAAATATTATGGGAAAGAGCATGAGGAATATATGAAACTTCTAGTTTCTGTCTGAACTCATTGGATTAAAGGTGACATACAAACAAAAATCAATAAAATTAATGTATAATGGAAAACACAGAGCCAGGAGACAGAATATGTCAGCTTCCTGGATGTCTAGCTTGGCAGTAATACATACTTTGAAGCAGAGTGGCAGAAGGTAAGAATATAAAAAGAAGCATGCTGAATCAGACCAAAGGCCTATCTAGTCCAGTATTCAGTTCCAAATGGATGCTTCTGTGGCCAAATAGTTACTTCTGGGAAGCCCACAAGTAGGACAGGCGTAAAACAGCACCCTTCCACTCATGTTTCTCAACAACAGATACTGAGAGCCATACTGCTCTACTACTGGAGGCAAGATACTGCCATCCTAACTACTAGCCATTGATAGCCTCTTCCATTATGAGTTTGTCTAATTCTATTTCTAAACTGTTCACGTTGATGACCCAAATATTGAAAATGTAAGCAAAAGCGCTGATATTTTTCCTTTTTCTTTTTCCTTGTGGTGCAATAGAATTGGGGGCTGAAAATGCTATATTGTACAAGTCATGTGTCACTGCTAGGTTCCATATCTGCACAACTACATAAAAAGCTTTGTAGAAATTACCACAAAGCACTTTATAGCCACAGATTATGTTGGGTACAGAGTGACCCTCCTAGAGGTCAAAAATCAGAAATAAAAGCAAAATACAAAGAGGAGAACAAAGCAAGAGCTTACTTATGGCTCTGATCTCTATGGACGCTTCTCATGCTGCCATAACAAAGAGTGCAACTCTTGAGGTGAATACAGTCCTACTGTTGCATTCCTAGCAATATGTTCAATTGAACCTTACAGCATGTGGAGTTCCTTTACTTTACAGGTCATTAAAGCTGTATGTGCAGTGCAGACTCTCTCTTTTTCGCTCTTGGTGTCTCTCTCCTTTAGAAAAATGGACATTTAAAGAATTCCCAGTCCAAGAAAAAGGATGACAAATCCCTCATCTAAAAATGATAACTTTTTACAGAAAGAGAACCTTTGTTAGACGTTCATTAGTAATCTAACTTAGTGGAGTAAAACTTTTCTTCAATAAAGATAACTCTGTGGTCACTAAACCTAATATATGTTATGTCGGCTTCTCTACCTTTCTTTCAATAGCTGTGCATCACGGTTTCTGTATCTCCATTGATTTATAGTCATACCTTCTAACAGTGTGAACACAGATATATGTACTTGGTTAGCAAAAAGGAAGAGGGAGTGTTATTATTACTGCAAAATGTTCTGTTCAAAGATCTAATAATAATTGGTTGCAAGGAAACAATAAATGTACATTCTTTAAAATCTTGATCCATTTCTAGTGCATATCTTATAGAGGTATTATTGAGGAAAAGAATGAAGGAAAGGGCAACCAAAACAAAGATGTGTATACATCTTTGGTCTATCTATAAAATCCTTCCTTATTTACACTTGGTATTGTAAAGGTTACCTAAATTAATCAAGTAAGCTGCATGGAAGATTATGGCTGGGATTGCAAGAGGATATTATTATATTGTGCTAGACTGCAATTTAAAGACAGAGGTACAGGAGCACTATAGTATTGAGGTGCAAGGGACAATACCTTAGGATATTGTAGATATAAATAATTAACAAGTGAGTGATCTCATTTCTTTTAATAATGTAGGTGATGCTATTTGCTTGGCGCCTCAATTTTCTCTCTAATAATATGTCAGACTCTTTCAGGTATCTACTTATTTCTTACTTCACAAATGAGTCCCAAGAGGTAATGTGGATTTCTCTTATTATATTAAATAAGACCATTGGTTCATCCGTTCTGTCTTACCTATTTTAGCTGTCTGTGGATCTCCAACATATCAAACAGAGACCTTTTCTGAACCTGCTAATTTCTTTTTGGAAATGATAGACGCTGAATGTGGAAACTTCTTCATACGAAACAAGAGCTAGGTGCTCTCTCCTTTTTCCTAGATAACCAACCCATAGATCAGATCTTAAAGAGAAAGAAATAAATGGTTGGCTTTTAATGCAGCTACTACTATGCAACTGTTCTATCTTTTTCTCCTAAGCAAAGACATGGCAAGAAAAAAGAAAAGAAAAAAAAAGGGGGGGGGGGAGAAATCACATCATGGTTTTAAGAACCAATGCTTTAAAGAAGAATTAATACCACTGCAAATCACAATCAACATTCTGCATTGCTGCCATATGGCTTAAAATCTTCAAAAGAGAGTAAGAATTGCAAGCTAGAGTGTCTTACAGAAATTTATTTCTGAACAAAACTATACAAATGTATCATCTTGGCAACTGGTATCTGGCATTAGATAACAAAATGAATTTAAGAGAGGAGGAAGACTGTGGTATAAAAAAAATATTTCCATTGAAGAATGGGGTTCCCCACCATTCCCCACTGGAAGTAGTTTTTCTTCTGCAGATTGAAGTTGCTTAGCAAATGGTCTTGTTAGTGGCACTCTATTCTTCCATATTTCTAGCTTGTCCTCCTGTCAACTGGTAAATGGGAGGGCATAAAACATCCAATCACAAAACCAGTAGTTAGCTGAAAAAAACCTGAAAAACCAGCCACCCTGTGGATAGATGGCACAGCCTTAGAAGAATTAGTGGGGATGGAACAACTATTATTTGAATACAGGTGTGGGAGGGAACTCCCTAAATCTAGGATATGGGATAAGATGGGAGTTCCCACTACAGGTAGTCCTTGACTTATGATCATTCATTTAGCAACCATTTGAAAGTACAACAGGGCTGAAAAGAGCGATTCGTGACTGGTCCTCACACTTACAACCATTATAGTGTCCCCACGGTCATGTGATTGCCATTTGCGACCTTCTTGCTGGCTTCTGACAAGCAAAGTCAATAAGGGAAGCTGGAATCACTTAATGACCACATGATTTGCTTAACAATTATGATTATTCACTTAATGACCGCAGCTAAAAAAAACCCCATAAAATCAGGCATGACCCACTTACCAACTGCATTGCTTAGTGATGGAAATTCAAGTCCCAATTGTGGTTGTAAGTTGAGGACTACCTGTCATGGGAAACCATGTGCCATTCAGATCCAGAAGAACTTTGCAGAACTGCCTTCCTAGCTTTTCCTCTGGAGCAGGAGAAGAGCAGGAACCAAGTCAGTGATTAATTGAATTACTGCAGCGATATAAATTGAATAAATAAATGTCTCAATTTCCAAACTGCAGTCAAGGTTTATGGATTCTGGTGATACAGAGGGCAGGAGAGATGGAAAGGCCTTTGTTACAATTTAACAAACCTGCCCTGTTCTGAACTGAGATTGCTACCTTGGGTTGAAATAAAACGTGAGAGTCATTAATATTCATTTATGTATACATACACTTTCATGCAAAAGAATTCAAAATTAAAGGAAAAATCCACAAACACATGCAAAATAAAAGTGTTCCTGCATTTTTAAAAGAAGTGTCTGGTTAAAACATGCACAAAAGCTCTCTGTGTGGTATTTCTTTTGGTCCAATGAATACTGGCTGTTCTCTCTAATAATCTGAAACCTTGGGGTGAGATTTTATTTCTCTTTTGAAAGTAATATAATCCCTGGCACTTACAAAATAATTCCCTCTGTGTTTTGAATATTGGCCAGTGAGGCTATTTTAAAGAGTATGGAATATCGAATATTAGCTAAACCATTTGAAAGAAGTGAGTTCTGTTTCTTGTCAAACAGTTGTTCTTGCTAGTGAAAAAAATAATTATGTTACTTGAAAGTATAACCAATATTCCATTGTTCCAGTAAAGGGTTTGATAAGAAAATCCTAATAAGATAGCAGATCCTCTGCACTGAGAATTGAGATGTTGATAAAATCAAAACACCTTCTATTTTTGGTTTTCTATTAGAAAGCTAAAACAAACAAACAAACAAGGAAGCAAGCAAACAAACAAACAAAAGCTTATGAACACTATTCATCAAATGGAGTTTCAGAGTTGTTAAGATTTTGGCCTTTATGTGGTTCTTGAGAGAGGATATACATTAAAATCAGTTAAGCTCAGAAGGCATTTGGCTTGAAAGTCTAGTCCTGCATGCTTATGTCTTGGAACAGATATAGAAAATCCCTTGTACAGACTGCAGTGTAGCCCCAGTGTAGCATGGCCATCCTAAGGACCTCCTCCTTTTCCCAACAAGTTCATGCAGAATTAATATCCCCCCCAGACACTCTTTGATGTCTTCTTTGAATCTCATCCAAGCAGGTTTAAAGCCATATTCAAAGTTACATTTCTGGTGTTTTGATTCTGCAATACTTGACCAAGAAGTCTTACCTTTTAGGTTTTTTAAATCTCAGATGAAGGTCTTTTCATCTGTCGTGCCTTTTTATTTTTACACCGTATATTGTAAATAAATCAGGTAAAGAGGTTCAAAAGTCTTTCCATTAACCTGTCAGCAGGATAACTCTAAAAAAAATTCTGAACACAACAGAACCAAATTTGGTATGGTTGGATAAGGTGGCAATGGAATACTGAGTCTGAGGCTTAACACTAACTCCTAGCTTGAGGCAGTGATGAAAAAAAAATCATCATGAGAGAGGCAGTTAGACAGTGTGTAGCTGACTACTCATTTGTAAACTCCTTTTCTTCTTGGTGGTGTGACTCAGATTGCAGCCTGCCCTGGGCTTCCCAGTGTACACCTACATATAAGGAAGAGTAGATGCCCATGTACACATGTTATTTTGTTTCTCACAGAAAGTAAAGGCAACTCCTATGGCCACTGCTGACAAAGAAATTGGAAAGAATTTCAGAAGCCATGACCCATGTGATTTCCCTTACCAATTATTCTTTCTAATCCAAAAGAATGTTGGAAAGGAATTATGTGAAAGGGATCAGCATGCTATAGCCATCTGCCCTCCATTAGGCTAACTCTCCTAAAAGGGAACCCAACAGGACCACATTTGCTATGGCAAAAAAGATCAACAAAAGAAACTTTGAGTTGAAAAATGGGCTGGATCTAGTTGAGGGCTATGGATAGAAAAAACATTCAGAACCTGAAACACCCTTATGGAAGAGGAAATTGAACAGCAGTGATTGACAGCTCCATTCTCCTTTTCTTTCCAATCACATGACCAGAGTGAAACTGATATTAATTTGTCTTTTGTTATTCTCTCTCTTCTGTTTTTATATTATCCTTGTTTCAATCATTACATTATTATTCTCTCTGTAATGAGGGGTCATTTATTATAGTAATATGTATATATATGTTCACACCAAATAGCTGAATAAATATATTACTAATTGAATCACAGTATAATCCCATTTTTAGAAATCAGTCCCAAGTCCAAGGGACTTTTTCACTGCAACAAAAAAATCTGAGAATAAAGGTGAAAAATGGTAATTGTGCATTAGACATAACTACCTTTTCTGCTGGAAACCATGAAATCTCTCTCTCTCTCTCTCTCTCTCTCTCTCTCTCTCTCTCTCTCTCTCTCTCTCTCTCTCAGTGCTCTACAGCCCTCACTAAGTGGTTTATAGCATATTGTCCCCAACAATCTGAGTCATCATTTTACCAATCGGAAGGATGGAGGGCTGAGTCAACCTTGAGCCCGGTGAGACTCGAACTGCCAAACTGCTGTCAGCCAGCAGTCAGCAGAAATAGCCTGCAGTACTGCATTCTAACCACTGTGCCACTAGCGCTGCACCACCAAGTTGTTATGATCAGATATCTCCTCATCAAGATGTAAAAATAATGCTTATTTATCAATAATAATTCTAACTTAACCTACATTAAAGGATGCAGTGTTTTTGATATATTTGTACTTGCACAATACCAGAAAAATGGAGAAAAAAATCAGGCAAGGACATGATGAATTTGGGAAAATAGATTACAAGGAGGAAATGGATTTTGTCTCCCAATAATAGCCATGATTTCTGGAACTTCCTAGCTTCCATTCATATATACTTTTGTTGTGACTTAAGAGAAAGAATCTTTCAGCCTATTTACATCATCCTGTCACTGAATTCTGGGTGTTTTCAATGCAGACAATACAGACCACATGGCTGAAATTGGCAATTGGCTTTAATGGAGAATTCCTGTATTGTTTTATTTTCACAGCAATATTCTTCCTCATAGACATTTTGCTTCTTGGTGCAGCAGTTGTGATGGAGAGAGTTGATGCTCCATCATTTCATAAAATCAACAGCGCTAGAGTCTTGAAGTGGAGAAGAAGCTTGTGTATTTACTCCCCCCACTTCTTATCCTTCAATAGGAAAACTGCTTTCGAGAACTTGTGAATCTCTTATAACTGAGCAATGAAAGGAATTTGCTTTAAGCCTTTTGGAACAGAGTGTTGATGAATAAATCTGTGGTAGTTTGCTTGTGGTTAATATGTATTTTTTCATATATCCTAATATTGATTAACTACTTTGGTTTAGCTTTCTCCTTTAATCCCTGAGACCAGACATGACAAATATTCTCATGGAGAGGACACCCCTCCCCCTACTTAAGTGGGCAATGTCCCAGGAATGTGATTTTTTTTAAAAAAGAACTATTTAAAAGTATAGTTGGTTTACATTTTTTTGGGGGGGGGAAGTCAGCATTTCAGATTAGGTAACTAAGAGGGTGGGGTGAGGGGATGAGGGAACAGCCCTTTCCTACAAATGGCTTTTGTGTTTGAGAAAAATGGACAAGAGGGAGGATGAAACTGCATTTCATCAGCTATTTTCATGAACTGTTAGTCTGGGTAAGTGCCAAATAATTATAAATGTTGGGAAGCAGACACTAGAGCTATGGCAGAACAAAGGGAAGAGCTAAAATATACGAAGCTTCCCTTTTTGTCAGAAAAGTACTATGGCTGGTTTTGTTTCTTCTTCCTCTAAAAAGAAAATAGTTAAAACAGGATCACATAGACCTGAAAATCTGTCAGCAGCTCCCTTTGCTGCAAAACTCTCCTGTGCAAGCTTATAATATCTATATCTATATGAGGTAAACATAAGGTCAGATAATCTCACACGCATACAACTTATACAAGAACATATACACACAATCAGACACATTAATCAGTTCTGCATGCTCTGTGTAATGTAATAAGGTTTTTTTTACAAGTTTAAACATCTAAATGTTTTATATTCTATTTTACGTTCTCTTCTTTTGTCTATTTTTCATAAAACCCATGCAATAATATCTGGACAACAGAAAAGTCTAAATCCAGCGATTATTCAGGAAAGGGGAAACTCCCAAGCAGCTGAAAGATGGAAGATAAAACTCTGATATTGTAATTATTTTTTAATGAGATATCACAAATGGCTATACTTGCTTCCACATCAAAAGAAACAGTAATACAAAACTTTTATAAACATATTAAACCTTTTTCTTTACAGTGAAACAATCACAAAGGGACTCTTCATTCAAGCTTATTTGTGTCCTAATATTTTAAATACATTTTTGGAAGCATTAATGTTTTACTTTGTATTAAATAAATATAAATATAATAAATATAATAGACCATTGTGTGGTAATTGTAATTTCTATGAAGACATAGTTTCGCAGGTATGACTGAGAAATACACTAGATAGAACTTGAAGCAAAATTTGCTATTTTTTGTGTTATTTTAAGCGATTACTTTAAGCTATTACTTTCATCTCTTTCCCTATGATGCCTTCAATGATAGATTAAAAAAATATTATTTTTACTGCCCCTCAAATAAATGCAAGATTTCATAAACATTTAATCAGCAGTATCCTTTCAGTGCTCTAAAACAATTACAATTCAGAACTAATGGGTTCATGTATTTTTATCAACTTTTATCGGAATGCCATATGGCAATACAAAATAATCCTGCCAGTCTTTTTTGACTCACACTTTTTGTTTGTTTGTTTGCTTGTTTTCCACGAGATGAGGAATAGGACAAGCTGTGACCTCAGCTCCTCTGCCTATTGTTAGTCTCTGGATCCTCTATTTTACCACTATTGCTAAAAATCAGTTGCACATCTTTTTTTTTTGCCATTTTAAAACACAAGAAGGAAATACAAGAATTCTGTAAATAAAGTCCTTAAACAAGGCTTCCCATGATGATAGAAATATATAACCCCAACCCACCCCAGGTCCCCAAAAGAAAAAATAAATTAACAGTGTTAATCCTATCATGTGTACAACCTATCACTGCCAAATATGTGTTCCACCTTTCATTCCTGCCTCTCTAAACTGTGACACCTGACCACCTAAAGTCAGCCCCTTCACTTTTGCATACATTTTATTAGGGTACCTCAGAGTGTAGTTGTTTAGAGGTGACTCCAGAACTACTTAAGTAATTTTAAAGACCCCAAAGGTTTCTTTACTAAAATCTTCCGTAATTCAGTGTCATTCATATGAGTTGGAATAATGTTTCTTGATTCAAACAACTTCCCTAGAAAGCTAAACTTGCATTGAACCAATGTTATCAGTGGACGTCAGTACAGCTAATTCTAAAATAAATCTTACAGCAAAAGAATCAAAATAAAAACCGAACACTCCTGAAATTAAAGTGTGCTTGCTCCGAGGGTTTATAGAGCAAAGAGATGAGAAGCTGGATAAGAATTGGGCAATGAGGATAGCAAGGCAAATGACCAACATGAAAAGATTAAGTAGTTTCCTCTTTTTTTGAAAACCACTTTTTCTTTTCCAATTTTATACAGTTTTTAGGGTACTCATTAATCTGGGGGAAAAAAATCCAACAACTACACATCAGTTCCAGATTGTGGATGCCAGGGTGAAGCAAAATACCAGCCAGCCTGTCTTTTGAGTGCCAGGGTCATTCAAGATATCAGTCGGCCTGCATTGTCAGTGCCAGAACAATTTGACAAAACAGGCTGCCCAGCTTATTAATGCCAAAATTGTTTTGAAATATGTCCTCAGCAGCAGATTTAAGAGTTAGCAAAGTGTTTTAATTTTACAGAATGGCTGTGATTCATTGCCCATGCAAACTGTTGTGCAAAGCTGCATGAAAATGAACGGCTGAAAATTCTGTGGCATTTAAAATATGGGGATGACATTAAACTGTTAAGTTTGCTGAAAAAAGAGGTGGGGAAATCATTCTTATGCTATAGGCCATTTCCACTACCTAAGAGTCATTCTGCCTATGAGGCATACAAAATTTGATCTGAGAGAAGCAACCTGATAATTGAAGAGAAACAATCTCCCAATGCCAGCTGCTACTTTTCCTGGGACTCCCTGGCATCTCATTATTGAAGCCCCAACCCAGTGATTTTGCCAGGGAAAAGAAGGGGCTACCTAGGGAAGCCATCTACTAGATGAATGTCCAAATGCTTCAACTGTGATAGACAGGAGGGAAAGATGAAAGCAGAACAGGAGCAATAGCAAAGAAGTACTGGAATTGTGGGTTGGAAAACTGAGAAAAGGGAAGGCAATAGTGGCTCATGGTGACTAATTGTTTTTAGGACATCTTCCTTGTTCTCCATTACTCTCGATTCTTAGCCACAACACACTACCAGGTCATTACCAAAAATATATCTCAGAAGAAAGAAGTGACAGTCCTTTCAATTTGATCACCGTTTCCCCATAAATTTCTGTCAAGCAGAGAGGCAATTCTGGCATCTCTGGCATAATGGCCATTTCTCTCCTTGTTTTTCACTATGAAACAGTGGTTTCAGCATGAGAAGAATGAGAAACAATGATAGAATGGGGTTCTTGTATGCCAACTGGAAGGAATAAGGACAAAAATGGTGAGTCTACTTTTTGATGATTAAGCCATTTGCTAAGAGCAACTGACATTAAACAGTGGATGTTTGATACAGGTAGTCCTTGATTTATGACCGGTCACTTAGCAACTGTTCAAAGGACAACCCCAGGGCTACTTACAACCCAGGTTTGAAGTTCTGATGGCCACCCTTTGGGGCCACATGGTCATATTTTGGGTGCTCAGCAACTGGCCCACATTTATGGCATTTTTCAGCATCCCTTGGTCACATGCCATCTTTGAAACTGGCATTTAATTCCAGTTTCTGGCACATTTAACACCCACTGTAAAAGAGGTCATAAAATCAGGTGCTGATTGTATGTGGTGACCTGTTTAACAACAGGCATGACTTATGATGGTAATTTAGGGCTCGATTACATTTGTAAGTTGAGAACTAACTGTATGCGATACCATAGCAGTGATATTCTTGCATTGTGAGAATTCTGGGAAATAATTATTGTCTCTCTCCAAAGAAATGTGAAGTTTCAAGTTGCTATGTTTCCATCATATTTCTCCATTTGTAAAATGAATCATTGATGACCTGAACTTACACATTGACTATGTAGCTTTAGGAATAAATATATTGTAGATACTTGGCATCTCTAAACATTTGTGGAAACCTGGCAGCCAGAAATGATGGAGGAATGTTTGAGGGAAATGGAAGAAGTAGTAAAGGTTTTGCTTAATTCTTGTCTTGCTTAGTATTCCTCTGTAGCCATTACTATAAGTGTATCAATTTAAGAAACAAGATCAATAATTCTGGCATTAGGAAACATCTGATGGGGAAAGATGCAAAATGTGATTCATCTTAAACTGCTTTAACAGCAAAGTACAGTAACTGAGAATAAAGATGTAGTAGAAGTTAAGCATGTTTAGTATTTTTCTTTTTTGCTTAAAGATCTTAATTCATTTAATTATTTCAGAAAGCTATTAGTAGGCATTCCTCTCTACAAAGGCAAATCTGATGGGATACATGCAATTATATACCTCCTATTTGGTGGACATATTGCTTGCAAGGTAATTGGTATCTTAGAGATTCTCACTTGCATACCATTATGTGAAGAACAATATTGTTAACTATAATATTAAGAATTAAGGAGGGCGGAATTGCAAAAGAAATGAACAGGGTTTAAAATGATGTATTATACTGACATAGAAGAAGGATTTATGTGTGTTTTCCTCTTGCATAGTACCTATTTTTTAAAATATACACACTTTCCTCAAAAGTGCATTTTGAATATTTTTCTGAAATTTATTTATTTAGCAAATTTATTTGATATTCAAAACATAATATAAATAAATAATTTTTGTATGCATGTCTTCTACTATACATTTTAGATAGTAATACGATCTCCTTTAAGCTGAGCTTCACTCTTAGTTACTTCATGCATACATCTATGGTTCTTTTTGGTGTGCCATTACAGAGATGTTCTTTCGATTTTTCTAGTCTGGCCTACAGTTCTCAGATGTCCTGAACAGTCCCATTCAAATACTAACCAGATCTGACCCAGTTTTGCTTCTGATCTTACACAATATCGGCCAGGTATTACACATGCTAAAGTATGCAATCCCTTCTAGCAGAAACATGTCCCCATTTTAAATCTACACAAAGAAACATTTTGGGAAAATGGAGCAGTTCATTTCAATTTATGAACAGATTTGAATAGTGAGAATTACCAAGTTCATTCAAAAGAAAGATAAACGTTAATTTAACAGCTGGACTGGAAAAGAAAGGCGTCCCTTTCTAGTGTGTGTGTATGAGTTATAAAATAATTTTTTTGGGTATAAATACAGCTAATGCGCTTGCATCAAAACAGACAAAAGAATTGCTCACCCATTTATAGGGGCCACAACATTTGCAGTTACTCCTTGGGCTGCAACCAATCATTAAGCAGCCACTCAGAGTTATGGTGGCACTGAATGAATGTTTCTTACAGCAGGTCCTCATATTTCCAGCCATCACATAATCCTCACAGTCATGTGATTGTAATCCAGGCACTTGGCACCCAGCTTGCTGCTGCAATGTCACAAGACTTCATGTGAACACAATTTCTAATTTCCCTGATGGCTTCCACAAGCAAAGTAAATGGTGAAGCTGGCAGGAAGTTGGATGACAAGATCTCATGAAGATCCTTGCTTAATGATCCACATGGTCTTTGCTTAATGATGGCAACGAGGATTGCCTGAATAGCCATCACTAAACAACAAGGTCATATGATGTTGCACTTTACCACTGCATCACTTAGTGATGGCAATTCTGGTCCCAATTGCTATCATAAGCCGAGGACTACCTGTATTGAAACAAAGCAATACACATTTTTATACTAGGATAGCAAGGTTCTTGTAGGGTTGGTGTTTGGTTTTTAACTAACAGAATGTGTTAGCGTCTTCAAATGTAAATAGATTTGGGAACCCTTGTGTAATCCCTTCTTGTGATCTCTGATGATTAGTGATCTTTCTTTTCTTTCCACTGAAAGAATGAATGAATGAAATGAATGAATGAATTTATTTGTCATCCATAATGGGCAGCTGTGTTAATAATCACAGATTAATAAGGCAGCACATTCTGAGAATCATTTTCCATGCACTTCGCAAATTGGTTGAGTTATCTTGGCAACAGTTTACAGTTTTTCTCTCTCTCTCTCATACACACACGCACACACAGACACACGCACACACACACACACACCTCTCTATTTATCATCTCTCTCATCTGTATCTCTCTCTCTCTCATCTCTATCTATCTATCATCTATCTATCTATCTATCTATCTATCTATCTATCTATCTATCTATCTATCTATCTATCTATCTATCTATCTATCTATCTATCTATCTATCTATCTATCTATCTATCTATCTATCAATCTATCTATCTATCATCTATCTATCTATTTATCGTATCTCTCATATCATCTTTTTACTTTCTATTTCCACATCCACTGATACCAAAAGCTGGCATCAGTGAAGATAGCTAAAAACTATCCTAGATACAAAAATATCAGTATCTGACTTTTAAGGTTGGGTGGGTTAAATTTCTTTTACAGTGGAGTAATTTTCACTCTAAATGCCCAGAATCAGCAGTGATGTAATGATTTTGTTCTTTCTATTGATCTGCTATTATTGTATTGTAAATTATATTGAGGATCACACAAGCTCGGTTCAGTCACGTCAATCGAATTTTAAAATATTGCTCTATCCTAAACCTTTGTACAAACAAACTATTTTCTGTTCACAGAAACCAATTTATAGCAATGGTTTCTGCAGGTCCTTGGCTTATACTGGTGCTGGTCTAGCATTTTTCTTTATCCTCTTGGCTGCATTGTTCAATATCTGCAATGCTGTGGATGCCAATTCCCAAGGATTGCTTCAGCAATATAAATAACATGCATGTAGAAAATGTTTCATTTAAGTTAGTAATTTTTATACTTTGGGGTTTTTAAAAATTGCACTGTAGTGAATTAAAAAATTGCACATTCTCTCAGGCAGAGTTCAGATATAATAATTAATTATCCCAACATAGAATTCATAATGATTAAAGCTTAATTGATGGGGCATTGGGTTACTTAGATGTGGAAAAGGGATGTGGAGGATTTCTTCTTTCTACTTGTGATTTGAATCTGACTAAGATGTCTGGTATGAATTCTTTATTCTGCAATTGGTGACAAATGAAATGATGTTTTAATCCTGCTTCTTAGTAACAACATATCAGCATCACACAAATAGCAACATGCACAAATGTTGTTTCCACCCCTAGTGGGGTTACCTCATGTCAATAGAATGAGTGGCTGATAAATGTTCTGTAGTCAATAGTCTGTCACTCATTGCTCAATGGGATTTCATTTGAATGTGGGATTGTTCAGCTCTGAATTTTTCAGCTCAGCAATGAGAAATGCCAAATGAATTGTAAAAAAAAAAAAAGCTGCCATCCTTAATTCTGTTGTCCCAAGACAAAAATGCCACTTGTGTGAAACTTCAGCATATTCCTTGGAATTACATAGCCCTACTGGTTAATAAGAAGGGGACATGATGGCTCGGTGGCTAAAGATGCTGAGATTGTCAGCTGGAAAGCTGACAGCCCCATTTTGAGACCCAGATGTTGCACAATGCAGTGCGCTCCCATTACTTGCCCCAGCTTCTGCCCACCTAGTAGTTCGAAAGCATGCAAATGTGAGTACCACTTTGGTGAGAAGGTAACAGCATTCTGTGTCCCTTGGCATATAGTCATGCTGGCCACATAACCATGGAAGTGTCTTTGGACAGCATGGCTCCCTCGGCTGAGAAATGGAGATGAACTCTGCCCCCTACAGACAGACATGATTGAACAAGGGAAACCTTTACCTTTACCTTACTGGTTAACAGACATTGCCTGTGGTTAACAGATGCCAGTGTCTACATACTGTAGTTTGTAAAAAAAAAAAAGTTCCTGTTTAAATACCAGATGTATTTGGCACAGAAGGGAAAGCAAGATAAGGCTAGTAAGAATACAGCTAAGTGTATCAAAATTGTGAGACTTCTGCATTTTTTGTCTCAATGATAAGATGCCAACTTTACCTTTCTAACCTGGTCAAACCTTTCCAGCCATTTCTGTCAAAACTAAACAAGAGCATGCAAAACAAGGCAATCTTCACAGTTGATGCTGAAGATGTTAATTCTTAAATTAATCTAAAAAACACAAGATGTTTGAATAATTTGAAGAATTACTTATTATTTATTTATTGATCAAATTTTTATGTTAGCCATCTCACTGATACAGCAACTCTGGATGGCTTACTATATGATAAAAAGTAAAAAAGGATAACAAGACAATTAAAATTAGAAGAATTAAATAGAAAAGCTGAAAAGCAAGATGATGGGTGGCCTGAGGGTAGCGGTCAGCCACCCCAGCATAGCCAGGTCTCCAGGTCAGTGGCAAAGCCAAGTTTTCAGGCTTTTCCAGAAGGCCAGGAGTGTGTGACTGGACCTCACCTCCAACAGGAGAATATTCCAGAAGGTGGAGGTTACAGCAGAAAAGAGACTTCTCCTGGACCCAGCTGAAATCCTTTGGCAGATGGAATGAGTTGGGATGAGCTAGTCCCATGGGATGAGACATGTATGCACTGGTGCATTCTTGAACTGGCTTGAACTGTAGGAAATTTCAGCACGTTTGTATTTCTTTTGATAAACTTAAAATGGATATTTCTTGAGGATGTTTATGACCATAGCTGCAGATACAAATTGCACATAGTCCAACTACACTCTGCTCTGCACATTCATCCAGCATAGAGATGCTAGGATGAATGGTGTATACCTTTCTGTGAGCAAAATGGATCTACAGTGAAACTTTGATCTTCTAACCTTGATACAGTGGAGCAAAACAAATTATGCAATTTGTTTAATGATGCTATTTGTGTACTGTAATGATGCTATCATGCAAATGGTCCACATTATGCATTGACATCATGCAAATGAAATAAAGGGATGCAAACGATATGATTCAATAGTTTGCATTGCTGCAATGAAGCAGTTCACCGGTTCCTTGTCTGTTAGGAGGAGCAGATTCTGAGCTACTTCACTGCAGTGCCAGAGCTTTGTGGGGAAATTCTGAGACCTCTGTAAGAAACTAGCATATGCCTATAAATCACATTTCTTCTCTTGTAGCCACTTCTATTTGGTTATGCCCCATGTTCAAGAACAACACTTCAGACATTTTCTAGCTCAGTGAAAATGTGTAATGAGGATAAATAAACTACTTATCTGTTTCTATTGTTCAGTGGAAAGGTGGACATGGTACCTTGTTTTGGAAGGGAATAAGGCATATATACAATATTTTAAATGTTTTTTAAAATTCAACTAATATGGTCATATACCTAGTTTTATTAAAATGTTTCATTGCTGGTGGCCTTTCCAGAAGTACCTTTTGAGAACAAGATGATGGGTGGAAATCTGATTCATCAGCATCTACTTAATCTTCTCAGATTCACTTGCTTCTAATATCTCTAATAAAGTTACAATAATTTAAGCCATTTAAAAGGAACTTTTAAAAACATTAGTTAAAAACATTAAAAAGGACACTGTCATTTTTGCTTTAATGTGGTTAGGCTTTTGATGTTTAATATAGGAAGTCACGTGTAAACGTTCAAATACGTCTTGTAATCAGACTTTAAGTCCTGTTTTATTTTGTAAATGATTATATATCCTTATTTTTTATTATGCTGATTCTTCTATTTTTATCATGCTGGCTTCTCTATTTGTCTTTGTGCTAGTATCAGACTGGTTTGTGTATTATATTTTAGATGTTTTTACTATCATATTGTTGCTACATTTTAAAATAATTACTTGTCAACTTGAATTGATGGACACAGTTTATGAATGCAAACAAGAACATAATGTAAATAAATAATAATTAACTCTGGGGATTGGGCATAATCTTCTAATTGGGCAGGAGCACTACAATTAATTACCAGTTAGAACAAAAGTCATAATTCTGCTTTGTCTGGAAGAGACCTTTTTCCCCTTTACCAATAAAGGCAGACAAACTGGTAGCTAAATCTGTGGGGCATAATTTTCTTTTGATGTTGCTCTAATATGAATTCCCCTAATTTCTTCTGATGCTGATGGTCCTGCAAGATTTGCCTTTGGAAGTCTGTATGCAAACAGTGCCACTGGATGTGAGCAGGAGGAAGCAGGTACTTTTTTTATTCGCTCTGTTAAATCAACACTCTTTTAAAAATAAGTAAAATTACAATTAGATTCTGTTATCTTTGGAGACTGCCTGATATGCGTGTTTTTTGCTCAGTGGTTTTGTTTTATCTCTAGCCTGGAAATTTTCCAAAGCGAGAAGAGAGTAATTCCATTCATACACTCTCACGCACACACAAAACACAAGAGGAATATAAACAATGTTGAACACATTATATACAAGTATGGCAGGAAAGACCATGTTGAGTAAATACCACATTACTTATTTGATGATTTTTTAAAAAAATGTCATTCTTTTGTCCAATATTGACTTGTTTATATGGAGGATGAATTATAGATCCTACAACACTTGGGATCTGTAACGGCCTTGCTTTGACACAACTGGTCCTGTTAAGAATTGAAGTCATAGTAATTAGTTATGAGTGTCATGGTATGGAACAGCCAGACCAGGATGAGAAAACTTTGTGAGGTGACCCCTCCTGAGGGCAACAGAAAGCCCAAGGGAAGGTATACAATTATCCTTGCAAAGAAGATAGCACAGCCTCTGGGCTGTGTTGCTGCAAATAGATATTTCAAGTGGCACCAGCTTGAGAGACAGAAATACAATTATGTAGCCTCTTTCTTCTAATAAAGACAATGAGTTTTGAGGAATTGAGAATTCTGGTAAAAGCAGCTGTTTGGAATGGCAGTGTTATGCTACGAAAAGCAGACAAGGCCGCAGATTAAATGCAGTAAAAAACAAGGAAGGGTGATACAAATACTGCTATGCGTGTGGATCTTTACTTGAGGAGTTTAATATATATGTATATACTCATAATATATTTCCAATCACACTGCTATCCACCACTGCAACATCCAGCTGGATAATGAGGCAGGTGTTAATATGGAATGCTCTACCCCATGCTTCCAAGTAACGTTACTATTGTAAATTATATTCGCCTCAATGTGTAAACTGACTGTGAAAATGATTAACCATTCCTCATGTGTCTATGCTTGTAATAAGTTTACTATTAAAGGCCTATCACCATCTAGCTTGTATAGTGGATTAACCATGAAGCAATCCTCTATAAATTGTCACTTTTACAGAACAATATAGGTGGTTACATGATTTAGCCTTTCTGTTGAATTTTCAGTGCTAGATTGACTAGTACCACACCTTCATTATATTCTTTTTTTAACAGCTTCTGATCTCGATTTATTCCAACTTTTGTTTTGGTTAGGTTTAACACAGTAAGCCTCCCTAAAGGCAAAAAAGTAATTTATTTTACTTTAGCTGTATTAGTGAAGGTTCGGAAATATGAATCAAATGAAATATACAGGAGCAGAATCAAAATGGTTATATTTTAGTCTCTGGATGGGATGTATAAATATGAATGAAAGCGAAGTTTCTTTTAGCTCTAGAAAGGAGTATTTGTATCACACACATTTTCTTCTCTTGCTCCTCTTTGGATGAAGACAAAGCGACTCGGGAAGAGAAACTGAACTGGAAGAGTTCTCTGTGGGGAAAGAAGGATTGGAAACTCTCCACCTGTTTCTTTCTGTGTTAATATAGATTGGTAGAATCTGCTTCTTAGGAAACTTTTGTATTGAGTGCATGCCTGTACATATACACATGAGCTGCTGAAATGGGAATGGAAAATTATTATGAACTTTTGTAACAATTTTTAAAAATGAAAAACAAACAAGTTAAAATAAATGTTTAAATTAGGCTGTAATAATTGCTGATTATAAGAATGCTGTTTTAAATGTGTTCACTGTTACAATTATTGCTGGGAATTAATTCACTGTGTTACTTTTGTTATTATCTTGTGCAAAGCAGAGAAATGGTTTCTACCAAACAAAATAATTATAAAAATGCGTGCTTGGTATTTTATCTCTTATATAGTAAATAAATTCTGAGGGCATTTTACATACAAAGGCAGGCTGTAGATTATAGAAATGGGATTTTCAAAATCAATAATGATGAATACTAATACTTTTAAACTACAATTGCAGATGAAATAAAAGACTAGATCAGACTAGAGCAAAATAGGGTTGGTAATTTGTGGTTCAGAATCAAGCCATTATTTCAGAAAATTGTTTGAATTAGATCTTCACATTAACCCATGTTTTTCTGGGTATAGCACGTTACATCAATCAAGCACTTGGTTTTTATTCTGGATTCAGGTTTTGGTGTCTTGTGTAAAGTGATTCCATAAGTTACAATCTGGAATTCAGATTTCTTGTGCCCTTCTCAAGAATATTGTGTTCTATTTTCTCTTTTATAGATATTGTTACTGTTTTCCACCTCATAATTATCCAGCATCTAGCTTATTCTGAGCATTTCAAGGTTGTTTCCTTCCCTTCACTCCCAATTAGGAATTTCCCCCTAAAGATATATTGCATTTTACAAAATTTCACTTTCTTCAAATCTATGGATATCTTTTCCTAAGAACTGTGATTTTGCCTCTGTAAGGAGAGTGAAAATGAATTAGCTCATATTCTTTAGAATTGAAGAAATATAATATTATGCCATCTCCAGTTCTCTTAGTGATTAACACTCTAGAAATATAGTATTACCAAACTATTTATTTCCTTCAGAATGAGGTCATTGGAGGCCTTGTGTTTAATCTTTGTGTTCATTTATTAAGTCCACCAGTGTTACTACTCCAACATAGTGCTTCTCTATTAAGTTTGCAGATGGGGGCTGGAGAACTGAACCATCAGAACTTTGAATGTCAGACTGACAGTTCCTTAGGGAAGAGGAAGAAAATGAGAGAAGCAATGTAGCCTGATAGATCCCACTTCTATGGTTGACAGTCACAGGGCTGGAAGGGACTCCTGAGAGATTATTTAGTCCACAATTTCAAAGTGGCACATATAAAGCTGAACTATTGACCAGCTATTAAATTACCGTCAGTCTAATAAACATTCAGTTGGGAGAGCCTTGTAGTTTTACAAGCAATAAAAGTCCTAAGCTAATAGCAAAAGAATTTAAGGGCCAAACAAAACATTACATTAGCTAGTGAATATACCTGAATGTGCAGTTTTTAGAAAGGAATAGCAAGGATAGAGAAGTCCAAGTAGTAATAAGACTACAGGACAATGAGGATATATTCCCTGCATAATCCCAAAGAAAACAAATCTCCCTCAAGCCATTTTCTCAGCTCCATTGACAGTTAGGTTGGCTCTAATAAATACCATGGAGTTCTTCATGCTGTCTGAACTTTGTTGCTTGCTTGCAGATGTTCCACTACAATGGAACATCTGCAAGCACACAACCAACTTCAGAGATGTCAAGGGATATATTTGCATTTCCTTCAAAATATGGACCATGGCGTCATCCTCCTCCTCCTCCTCCTCCTCCTCATCATCATCATCATCAATAAATGTTACTTTTGCTGTCTTAATTTTTTAGACTACAAAAAAGATTGTATAGTATAAAATACAGCTAATATTTCTGAACATTTTTTAAATGATGGGAAATGAGGAGAGTAATCCAAAGCAAATCAAACAAGTACACTGATTATTTTGAGATAAAAAGATTGCAACTGAATGTATGTTTAACATGTACAATTTATTAATACATAATTGGGAAATCCCTAGTTACTGTGTTTTAAATAGCTACATGTTATAACAGAAATTACATCAGATTTATAATTCTTACCAACTTTTGAATGTACTTTTAAAAACAGCAGGATGATTTGAATATCCAAACAAGACTGATTTTATCAGTTAATATATTTAAGCAGTGGGTGTTGGATATTTGTTGAAACTTATTTTAAGAGGAACATTGGGTTCTACCACCTAGCTGATATTCACAGATTTTTAAAAAAGCAAAGCAATTTTATACTTGCTTAGTATATGGTTGGCAGTCACTGGGAAACCCAAGTCTCTAAGCTAACTTGGAAATATAATAATAATAATAATAATAATAAAGACCCGAAAATAGAAGTAAAATGACTGTGGCAAAAGAAAGCAAAGATAGTACCAATCATAATAGATGCCTTGGTGCAATCCCTAAACATTTAGAGCATCACATGAACACCATTGGCATCGCCAAAATCACCATTAGTCAATTGCAAAAGGTAACTTTACTTGGGACAGCTTATATCCTGCGACATATGCCATGAAGGGTTCTGAATATGGAGAGATTAAACTGGCCTGCAAGAAAAATCAAATGAAGATGAGAAAAGAGACATGGTGAGGCAAAGTATTATATGGCCAATATGTTACAAAAAATAGCTGACAACGCAGATAACAAGACCTGGCATTGACTAAGAGAAGGAAAGTTGAAGAAAGAAACAAAAGGGCTAATTCTGGCTGCAAGACTAAGCTTTAAGAACAAATGCACACAAAGCCAGAATTGAGACTATAGCAACAGAAAGCAAATTCCATCTCTGCAAAGAAGAAACAGTGGACCACCTAGTTATATGCTGCAAGAAGATTGCACAGACTACAAACAAACTCAAACAACACCATAATAAAGTAGCAATAATGATGCATAGGAATATCTGCAAGAAATAACATTTGCCTGCAAGCAAAAACTAGTGGGACCACAAAATAGACAAAGTAATAGAAAAGAAAAAAGCTAAAGTGCTCTGGGACTTTAGAATTCAAACAGACAAGCACCTGCCACATAACATCCTAGACTTTACAATTGTCAATAAGAAAGACAAAAAAGCCTGTTGCAGCAGAACAGAAGAGAAAAAACTGGAGAAAAATAACCAAATACAAAGGCCTCCAAATAGATGTAGAGTGATTGTGACAAATAAAAGAAAGCAAAGATAGTATCAATAGTGATAAGCATGTTGGGTGCAATCCCAAAACATCTGGAGCACCACTTGAACACCATTGACATTGAAAAAAATCACCATCAGTCAATTGCAAAAGACAGCTTTACTTGGAACAGCTTAGATTCTTCAACAATACCTTTAACACCATTAAATACAACATCTGCCTATTCCAGGTACTTGGGAAGTACTCAATAGGTGGATAAAAATGCTAAACATCTGGCTACTGTGCAAACAACAACAACAACAACAACAACAATAATACAAAACAAACAAGCCTGGAAGAAGGCAATAGTAAATAATATAGTAAATAATGTCTAAATAGTCACCAGGCATTAAGGGGTACATTCTATTCCAAGTTACTGGATGTTTATTTCTAACAACAATTAAATAATAGCAATAGAGATAGCACTTAGACTTATATACCATTTCACAGTGCTTTACAGCCTTCTCTAAGTGGTTTACAGAGTCAGCATTTTGCCCCTAACAATTTGGGTCCTTATTTTACCGACCTCAGAAGGATGGAAGGCTGAGTCAACCTTGAACCGCTCAGAATCGAACTCCTGGAGTGAGCAGTGAGTTAGCCTACAGTACTGTATTCAACCTAACAAGAACATAGCAATAAATACATAATCAAAATCTGTGATAAAACTATAAACAAACATCCAAGTTATCATCAACATAACCATCTCATGGAGTCTGCTATGCAGTCTGATTTATATGCTTAGTGATACAGGCATGACTTCAAGGCATTATGAAAGGCCAACTGGTTTGGGACTAGTCTGATCTTCAGGGGGATGATGTTGCAAATATAGGCACCACAACAGTAAAGATTCTCTTCCTGGGTTTCTCCAGATGGCATTCTTTAATGGGTGGGACCTTTAGCATGCCTCACCTGCTGAATCTGATGGGATGAGATGAATCTGATGCGATGAATAGACCCTACAGGGAAGCATCAGGCTCTATGTTATGAATGCCATTATATGTAATGATTAGCATCTTGAATTGAACCCAGAGGGATACTGGCAACCAATCCACCTTGTGAAGCAAAATTGTAACATGCATTGATTGTGGAGCACTTATAACTCTCTGCACCCCTTCATTTTGAACCAGCTGCAGCTTCAGGGTGCTTTTCAAGGGCAGTTGCATGTAAAGCACATTGCAGTAGTACCAGTGGTGTCTGCAGTAAACCATGAAAACTCCAAAATGATCACATATGCTTGATGATTTAATGATACAAATGCCATGAATATCTTCTGTTGGGATATCTTGCACATGGGGACATATTGTGGCATTTTGTGATTATGTTATTATGAATATGTCATTTGCATCCCCTTGCATGTCCATAATTATGATTACCTGAATGATGTGGCTCAATTTGATGTGGCTCAATTTTCACATGCTCAGAGTTCATTATTTTAGCAATCTTTATTAAGAATCTAGTTTTTAGCATCCACCATGTGCTCCTTCAGTAACACCTGTATTGCTAACCAATGGGCCAGCAGATGTCACTATAGCTCTGTTAATTACCTTTTTCTGATGGAATTCTAGTTATTTTTTTTCTAGTCTTGGACAATCGGCTTTGTTATTTAACTATTGTCTTTTCACAGTATAATATATCATAATATTTGTAATTCATACGTTTTCAATGAGGGCCTAAGCAGACATACATCTTAAAAATTGCAAACCAAAGGACTCCCCTCCCCACCCTTTTGGAGAGAGAAGGCAGGTGGGAAAGGAGGGAGAATAATTTGTAAGGTAACATGTTATGGAGAAAGTGAAAGGGAATGCAGACAAAGGACCTGGTTCTTGAAAGAGATGATACTCCTTTCTAGACCTGTTCATATTAAAATTAGACTCAGATCATAGCATAAACTTGCTAAATAAGCCCATGAGCTACATTGTTTTAATTATCTTACCTTCAAAATAAATAAGATTTTAAAAATTTACTGATGCAAGTGAGGAAGCTTGCCAACCTTTTCAGTCTATCAGATCAGGTACGATCTGATATCAGAAGCAACATATAATTTCTCCTGTTATTCATCTTCCGTGCATTGTATAAAGGATGTTCTTGGGCTCCACATGAACTAGTAATTTCCTATTGTTTATTAAATCCTGACATAATGCCAGAGGCCGTTGGTGAGGAAGACAATATCTGAATAGGGAGACAAGGACCCACTCTGCTTTAGACAAGGATCACTGGGAAGCAGAAGAAAATATTTATTTTGTAGCTCAGATGAAGGCCAGCTTAAAACCCGATTTCATTGCCATTCTTTTGTGGCCCAGACTTTGAGGATACCTATGCAGTGGTGGGATTCAAACATGTGAACGACCAGTTCTCTGTGTGGATGCCGCTTCCGGAAGTCCATTCTGGGCCTGGGCAACAAAAAATTAGCTACCGATTCTGCCGAAGTGGTGCGAACTGGCTGAATCCCACTACTGTACGTATGGTATCTCAAGGAAACAACCTTAATTAATTGGAAACATCATTTGGTGGCAATGGCCATAATCAATATGTAAATAATTCAACTAGTGTCTTGAAATATCTCCTCATATGCTATTTGTATTTATTATGAAATTATTATTATTGCCTGACAGTGCTGTGAAATAAAAATGAGTCATCGCATACGCCCATACAGGACTTCTGCTGCTGGATCTATGCCCCCTCCATTGTTCACTGCTGGCCGGAAAGCAAGAGGTGCAATAGAGACTGCAGGAAATTCAAGGTCTTGGCAAGTCCCAGAGAAACAGAAGCGGGTAAAAGCAGGGTGGCAATAAATTACACTGGGAATTACATGCTGATCAAAGAATTGTGGTGTGGCAAGTATCAATGCTTACAGCAACAAGAAGATGAAACTTGTATACTTAGATTTGATAGACCTTGTTCTTGGCTCTCTGGAGAATGGGTATCGAGATCAATGCAACTTTGAATATGAAACATTAAATACATTAAATACAATTTCCTGCACTTTTTGGTAAGGATTGAGTACATTTTCAAACTTCACAGAGAATGAACACACACGCCATCTTTCATTGTGATCTCTTAATCTTCAAGACAATTTTTGCATTGCTTTTTTATTTTAGGCCACTTTTGTTACCTTGAAAATAGGTAGAAGATCCCAACTGTGATTCAAACTTAAGGCACAGAAAGTGCCTATTCTTTAGAAACTGCTGGTTAAATTTCTATGTGTCATAAAAAATGTGCTCTAAATTTTATTCACTGTTTGGAAAGGTGTGACACTCAGGCTGGTATTCAAACCTGAAAAGTAGAAATCTTAAAACTTGCATACCAAATCATACTGCCATTTTTGGCTGAGTTATGGGATCAAAAATATGCAAGGAAAGAAATTGGGTTGGTTTTTGTAGATTAAGTTTTTGGTTTAATTATATTGAGCATGGACAAATGTTGACTTTTAAGTGTTGCTCAGCTACAACTCCCAGTATCCTTTATTTTGGCCCTGATGACTGGTGCTGCTAGGAATGTAGTTCCTTTGATTTGCATCCTACTATCCTATGACAAAATCAGATCCAATACTAGCAAAAACTGGAATCAGATTGCATAATAAAAACTATGCAAACACCAGTAAAAACAGCCAAACGTCTGTTCAGAAATAAGCTCCACTGAAATGATAAATGTTATAAGATTTGTCTGCCTATGTCTGCCATTTATATTGGCAAAAGGTGATCCATTAAAGTAGAAGAATTAGCCTTGGCCAGTGTAAATTACATACAGAAAACTAATCCAGAGTGAGAATGCATCAGGGGAAAAAGAATTAAAGCTTTCTCAAATCCTCTATATGTATTGGGATCCTCATCCATATTGCAAATATACAAAGATGGAGGCAATCACAGTGTTAGCTATACCTTTAAAGTTAAATGTAGTTCTGACCTTATTTTCCAATTGATATTAACACTAGGACCGCATCCTAAACATTTTTAGCCTAATCTAAATAGTGTCTGCTCAGATAAAACTTCTTAATTTAAAATCACAAATATCTTTTGGGATTTTCTATAGTTTAGATGTTAATGTTAAAAAGTACAGCAATGACCTTCAAGAAAATATGTGGTAATTTAATAAAGCAGGATGGAAAAATAGGAAAGCATGAGAAAGAAATTAAAGATTGCCCTACCTTGACTCTCTTTGGTGTAAGAGGGAGGGAAGGGGAAATGCTGTCAGATACAAGAGTCAGTCATTACACTGTATAACAATAAAGTAGGGTTCTATTTCTTGTGGTGTTTGTTTCTTGATCTGGCCTACCTCAAACAGCCGACATAACCAAAAATCCTGGGAGTATATTAGAGAAAAACCAACCAGAACAGAAGATTTTAGCTATTGTAAATCAATTCTTATCTTGACATCTAAGTCTTCTCTGAAAGGCCTGTGGCAGCTCTTTTTAATTCTATGAACATCCTTCATTTAAAATGATTTCAGAATGGCCAATATAGCAGAGAATCTGGGTTCAGATTGTAATCTTTGGTGAGGTGTATATCCCAGTTACAAGAGCAAGACTAAGGAACTGACTGAAAAATTTGACCATGGAATATCATATTGGTTTGACCGTCATGTTATATTAAGAAATACAAGGTGATTTACAGCTGCCTAAGGAAAAGATCCAATTTGAGATTGTGCAACATGAAATCTTGCAACAAGATGCACAGTCTGATTCATGGTTGTGGGTGAAAACAAATGCATTTTAATGATGCTCTGTTCCCAGATAATTGATCCAGGCATTCATTACATTGATTTAAAAAGAAAAATGCTTGTCCTTAATCACTATGATAAATGTGCAATTTTCTAATATTCAGAGAAATTAGTAGGTTTTACTGTTAGATCACAAGGGAGCATAAAGGATTTTTTTGGGGGGGGGAGTTTTCCTTATTCTTGATAAGAAACATTGAGTAGGTTATGGTGGACAACTGTTTTCTTGTCCTGTGTGTTCAACTAAATTCTATGTCATATCATAAGAAAATTGCCAAAAAGTGTATATGTTGACATTTGCTAGTACTACTTTATCAAACTGGGCTAATTCAGCCTTCCCCAATTCAGAAGTGTGTATAACCTCTTCCAGAGTTCCTCAGTTGGCATGGACCTTGCTAAGATTTGTGAAAATTGAACTCTATATCTAGTAGGCAACAAGGGCAGGGAAGGCTGCCCCAGAATTTTCTAATCTTAAAGATATGATAGGATCAAATGCTTACGATTAAACCTTACCCTTAATCTGAACTACTATTCTGTTTTCCTTCTATCAGAATAGTTTTGCCTTCTCATGAACAAAGCTGTTGAGTGAGTCCTTCATTCAACTCCTCTGAAAAGCTTCAGAGTATATTTCCATACTGAAGGCTAGGGTCTACTGAGGTTTATATCTACACGGATGTTCCATTACTATCTGGAAACTTTTGTTGTAATTCATTTATGTATTTATTTATTTATCACAGTTTATACCACCCCACAAAGATAATGTATTTCATAAGTTAGAAACACCATTAAAAAGATCTGCCTTATATGGGGAAAAGATCTGCCTTCTGGGGGAAAAAAGGACCAAGGCAGAATGCAGACAAGGACTTGAGACCACCTGCAAGTGCTGGAGATAGTGGCTCCCCACAAGGAGATTTCAAGACAGCAGTCTCTGGCAGGTTCAGATCTCTGGGAGACGAGGGAATAGCCAGCTTGCTCAAACTGCAGACTTTAAAAGGGCGGTGGGTTTTTATACTTTTTATAATCGCTTTCAGAAATTGCTTGTTAATTGCTTTTCAGCTATTAGGAATCTTTGGATTGATAAATTAAAAGCACCAGGTGAATTTCTTTCAATCCTTAGTGGAAGAAGTTTTAAATACAAGTTTAAGGACTTTTTCTTTTCTGGAACCCACAGCAAAAGGGTGCTTAAAACATTTATTTTAGAATGTTCAAGTGGACTAAGGGTCCAGATAAATTTGAAATAATTTGGAATTAATTAGAGCAGAGGTCCCCAACCTTTTGGGCACCAGGGAGCAGTTCTGGGGAGAAAGGTTTTTCCGCAAACTGGAGGGTGCGTGGTTTTGTGTGCTGCCTGCATCTCGCAGATGGGGCTTTGCTTGTTTGTGCAGCCCAGTTGCTGGCATGCCGTGGCCCGGTACTGGTCCACAGACCAGAGTTGGGGTCCCCTGCATTAGAGAGAATCCTTCCCATGAGAAAATGCTTCTATTTTGAATCCCTTAAAAATAATATTTTAAAAATTGGACACTAGAGGAAACCAGAAGGAACTAAAGATTATAATTAAAGGAGAAGAACACTCAAACTTGACTAACAAATATAGAATGAAGCAAAATATTTGTAACATTGGACTTATTGAAAGATATTTTTGAACAATGGATCTCGAAGTTAATTTTAAGAGCCTCTGTAGATAGACTGTGTTTAAAAGGTGCTATGGAAGAGGAACCTATATTACCTGACATGACGGTGTTTGCTTTGAAAGTAGATTTAAAAATGCCAGGCTACAAGAAGGATATGGAGAAAGATTTTACAATAGACCTACAAATGAAACTGGCTGATATGATAATAATCAAAAGGGATATACAAATAACAAACCAAGAGTGAAATCTGGATAATTTCCTATACCGGATTTACAGAAGAAGTTGGTAAAAGCTTTGAAGAATTTTGTGAGAAGGGACAAAGAAATATGAAAAGAAATCAAGTTTTAGGACAGGCGTGTCCATTCCATGATTCATGCAGCCCTGGAGAGTTAGTAATTCAGCCCCACAGTTATAATAAAAAAATGTAAAAAAAAAAAGGAAGTTTCTAATTTATATACATTAATTATATTATATATTTTATATGCAGCCCAATTCCTCTTCACTCAGTGCAGCCCAAGCAAGCCAAAAGGTTGGCCACCCATGCTCTAGGACCCATTTGAAGGGATTAAAGATCAAGGTTATTGAAGATATATACATTTAGTTTACTTGATCAATATTAAAATAGATATGCTGTTATCTCTAGTTACTTCTTAAGGGACTTTTGTTGATATCAGGATGGAATAACGAGGCTTTATGGATTCGTAAGAGAAGGGACATGAGAAGAAGGGATCATTTGTTGTTTTTTAAGAGAAGGTGATAAGTTCCTAAAATTGTTTATACTTAGAGGGTAATTCATTTCTTTATATATATATATTTTTACTATATTATTTTTTTCTTTTCTATATTTTTTTTAAATTTTTGCATCTTAGAATAGAATAGAGCTGAAAGGGACCTTCGAGATCTTCTAGTCCAGCCCCCCGCTCAAGCAGGAGAACCTATAGTACCGTCTCAGACAAAAACATCTTATATTTTTATATTTTAGTTTGTATTAGTTTTTATTGTTGGAAATTGTAATTTTTAATAAAATTACTATTAAAAAAAAGATTTGTCTTACGTCTCATATCCTCTTCAATTTACATGGTGAATCTTAATCAGAGTATCTGCAGCATGGACAGAATCATTGTAAAAAAGGGACCATATAAAATAGTCCAGTTTCTCCCCCATATAGGATTTTATTGATCTTATTGAATTGGGCCTGGAAGCCTACTGGCAACCAATGCAGTAACCATAAAATAAATATTATTTTGTAATAGCAATCCAGCACCCTCTCTCAAAGAGACATTAATAATCTCTCTTATCTAGTTCACCCTCCAAACTGCCTAAAGGAGCCAGATGTCAAGGCTCATACTACAGACAATTATATCAGTTCTTCAGAGTTCACAAGTTCAAAGGTATCCTGGCTCACATCACAAGACATAATACTAATCACCTTGCTTTTCACCTTTGTCACTAGTGTCTGTCCATCT
Organism: Azemiops feae; assembly: GCA_023970755.1. Lineage (NCBI taxonomy): Eukaryota > Metazoa > Chordata > Lepidosauria > Squamata > Viperidae > Azemiops > Azemiops feae. The sequence goes on from JALGBA010004253.1 coordinate 3,391,799, forward strand.
GCTCATTCCAAGTGTACAAGAAAGGGCATGAATGAACAGCACATACCAGAACTCTACAGTATTTTTCCACTGCATTTTCCTTCTGGATGATTTTATGGCATGAACCTAAAATGAACATAGTGACAGTGCCTTGGAAAACAAATTGGGATATCTTAACAATACATCCTATAAAGACTTTACAAAATACAGAGCAGGCATTGAACATAGCAATTAGGCTTAAAAAAGAGTCCTTATGCACTTGTGAGAAATAGCTTACTGATTTTCTAGGCAGACTTCAATTCTAGCATTCAGTTCTGTCTTTTCATTAAAAAAGACAACAACTAAGCACTAATTTTGCAGAGAATAATACCACTAAAGAATAGTAGTCATACATTTCTGCATTTCAGTAGAACAATTAGATAAAAATATTGAAAGTAAAATGCTTGAGAATTAATGATAGCATTTAACAATTAGTTAGTTATTAGCAAAATATTTGAACAGGTAGATTGAGCCCAAGGAATTAAGAAATTGATTTTATTTAGGTAACTAATAAAACAAATGTAAAACAACAGAGAAGATTTTGAATTAAAGACTTCTGTAAAAATAATAGACCAGAGCAAGAGAGAAGAGTAATACCAAATATATAGGAGAGTGTTTCTCAAATTTGATAACTGGCTAGAGAATTCTGGGACTTGAAGCCCATATATCTTCCAGTTGCCAAGGTTAAGAAGCATTGGTATAGATTCTCTAGGTCAGGGCTTTTCAACCTTTTCACAGATTGTACTACTTTTAGGACATGACAATATTTGAGTACCACCAGTGCAAGGTGTCAAAAACTTGATGACTAAAAAAAAGGGGGGGATTTGAGGTTTTACTGATTAGATTAATTTGTTGTTATAGAAATGGCTAGATTATATTATGGAAAAGTAAAAAGTTGAGGTTCAATGTTAATGCTTCCTTCTACTGCAACAGAGGAAGTATGTTCTTTTTCCCTTCTCCCCCTCACTTTCCCCCCTTTTTCCTCCCCACTGTGTCCTACTATTTGCTTTTGTATTTTTGTATTTTATTCTATAATCTAATAAAATATTACAAACTGTAGAAAAAAAGTAAAAAAGTACCAGTTTTAATTTCTTCACTTTCCCTTTGCACTGACAAATGTATGATGAATTTATCCATGTTTATTAATATGCACCACTACCAGCTAGTTCAGGGGTCTTCAAACGTGGCACTTTTAAGACTTGTGGACTTCAACTCCCAGAATTCCTCAGCCCTCATGACTGGTTGAGCAATTCTGGGAGTTGAAGTCCACAGGTCTTATAGTTGCTAAGTTTGTAGACTCCTGAGCTAGCTGGTTTGCCCTTCTGAGCTCTTCCACAGTGTAGTAAGAATGCATCCCCCAATCCCTTCCCAAGTGCAAAGCAAGAAAATAAAGAAAAACAAACTCCATTTTTTCCCCCTCTTTAAGCTGCCTGAGGCGTGTCACATGTCACAATGTTGCAATTCTAGACTGAAAGGCTCCGGCAATTGCGAAAAGCTTTAGCTTTAAATTAAGCCTGTTTACCTTCAAAGAAAACTAAAAGCCACAGACAGACTCAAGCTAAATTTAACTAAATGAATTACATTTGTTTAAAGGGATTAAACCTTTCCTGTTGTCTTTTTTCCCCTTCCTCCACCCAAACCACATTCTTTTATAGCCTCTCCTCTCTCCCCCCCCCCTTTTCTTCAGTTCACCTCCAGCTCCAAGCTGCTTCTGGAAGCCTCAATCAGCTGGAGCCAACCAGCTGGAGCCCTGCCAGCTCCTGGGGCTTCTGCCGAGCCCAGACAGTCTTGCAGTTGCAGCTGCCTCTCCCTCAGGCTTGGCTCACTTCGGCTCATTCTCCTCCCCTGCTACACTTGGCTAGCAATCGTGTGCCACCTGCCATGTGGCAAAGTATCACAAGTGGTACGCATACCACCGGTTGAAAAGCCCTGCTCTAGGTGTCTTAATGCAGAACCTTCTAGGGTAGCCTTTCCAGTGGTGGGATTCAGCCGGTTTGCACCACTTTGGCAGAACCGGTATCTAATTTTTTGTTGCCCAGGCCCAGAATAGAAACGGCATCCACACAGAGAACAGGTTGTTCACATATTTGAATCCCACTACTGAGCTTTTCCTTTCTTTGGCTCTGTCCAGTTGCTAGGCTGCATAGAAGCAGAGCTCCTCAAGGAGTCAGCATCCTAGGTAATATTGGTAGTACATATTTAAGGCACTAACCAGAAATTAACTCTTAGTGTTCTCTTCTGTGGGATCCATGATATCATTTTTCTTATATACAAAGTATATCAGTCAGTTCATGCTTGAGATGTACTTCAATTATTTATCTAGGAGGAATTCCTAGCTACAAATTAAAGGATGGGGGAGAAAACATCCTAAAACTAAGAATTTTGGAGTTGATGAAAGTTCACTATGTCCAAACCTCATTAATCTCTACAGTACTGTGACTGCATGAATTGAGCTACCATACTGTTATGGCTAGATCCTGCAGTTCTGATCCGGAGTCTTACTGTGTCATAAATGCACCAGTGTCATTCCTATGGCTGCACAATAGTTTTGTTCTTCAAGACAGGGTCTCTTGAATTCATTGATCATTAACTTACTGCTGAGATAGAATCGAGGTTTATACCTTTATTTCAGTATACCACTGACAGGCAAATAGTGGTGTGTAGCCAAACAACACGCTGCTTTGTGAACATGTTAGGCTGATATCAAGACACAATATATTATCTTTAAAGTCAATCTGCAATAAAGATGCACAGAAAACAATACATGTCCTAGATCACTTACTTTATATAAGTGCAATACACATTTGCCAACATTTTTTAAGGGAGAGAATCTTATTTAACCTCCTCCTCAGAACATGTTTATTTAACCTCCTCCTCAGAACTTGTGATCTCTAATTCCAGACATTCATGCTTTTTAAAAGTTCATATATAATGAAATATATAATAATAATAATAATATTTGTGACCATATGAATTCACTAATAGTGAGTTCTAATCACCTACAGAAGTGTAAAATATTTTTAATTTGTATTATATTTATGCCTTGGCTGCATAAGTCTAGCATGGTACCCTGGATATAAAAAAAACAAAATTTAAGAAACTTCAAATCATAATAATCATAATTGCAAAAATACTTTCTTATAGAGGCAAGCACATTCAGCTGAATACTGAAATCAATACTATACTTCCAATGTGTGTGGGTTCTTCTTTATTCCAATTCTGTTGGAAAGATCACCAGGAAATTTTATAGCTGAAGACAAGAGTGGGAATTTGAAAAAAGTCACAGAAAAATACAATAGCAAATCAGCTGTATTTCCATTTGTTCACTAAAAGTTGAGGTTGACTTGAAGAAGCAAAAGACTTCCCAGTTTCAAAAATGAGCTCTATTTCTCATCCTGGATTTCTTTTTTAAAACCCTGCTTTGTTTTGTTTGCTTCCAGAATGCTTAAACAGTGGACTATATATATCATCGTTTAGACTCAAACAATAAAGAAGTTGCTGCATTAGATGTTTCCCAACATATAATCTTATCCCACACAATTTAAGTTGGGGAGGGATTATTGCAATTGTAAGCCAGGAAGACCTAAGATTCCAGTGCCTACTTTAGATAGCTTAATGTATTTCAGCCTGGGGCTGTCTCTGCTTGTCTACTCAGGATGGACATTAGATCTTCTTGGATGTGAAAAACTATAAGAGGGCTTCTTGTTTCCATTAAGCCATGCTTGAACAATTATCTTTTCCTGAGCATTGATACGGTCCTGTATTTTTTAGGTCTTTTTTCCCCCCTGACTATGGGTTGTTTTGTCAGCTTTGTATAACTAGGTTAATTTGTCATTCCTGACTTATTCTGCCTGTGGTCCTGCCCTGTTAGCACCTCTCTGAGTCCTGACCTGCTCAATCCATACTAGACAGACTATAGTTCACAGTGTTCATTCTCAGCTGACTTTAAATGTTTGCTTAGTGTTCAAGCCTAATGAACAAACTACAAAAGTGTGTGCATGAGTGTGTGCCTGTGTTCATATTCCTATGTTTTTGTCCATTTTTCTCAGCCTTTAATGATAATACTTCAATAACAATGAATGTATTCGCCATAAGTTGAAATAAATCAGCCCAGCTGTTGAACACAGTCAACATTTTGGAATCACTAATGTCCAGAACCAATTTCACCCTGGTGTAGCTTCATTTCATGCAGAAATGGCCCTAAGATTTGGGCAATTTTTGGCCTTCCTAATTCCATGACCGTCAATCAAAAGAGGAGGGTTCAATGACCGGAATAAGTGGAATCCTCTATGTGTATCAGAACGCAGGGCTCAGTAAGACTAGTGGTAGTGTCCCTTTCATTCTGCTACACATAGAGAATTCCACTTACTCCTGTCATTGACTCAAAACTCAGGGTTATTAAGATTTAGAAACCTAAGGCTTAAGACTGTGGTATTAATTCAGTATTATTCAGGGGCCAGAAGAACATACCTCCCTCTTGTGGTAGAGCAGCTGTCCTTGACTATTTTTTTATTTTATTTCTGCCAAGATTGCACTGTAATTCAAGCCAAATCTTTTTTTCTTCATTCCAGGAATAGAATAGAATAATATATTTTTTTAAAAAAACTACAAAGCAAATCAGAGTAGAGTTTTCAAAGGAAGAGGAGTTTCCAACGATTTGGGCAATTTTTGACAAAGAGGACAAAAATGAAGTTTGTCCAAGTACCAACACATTAAATAGGGGTCAAAATACTTGCCCCTGGCTTCTCCCCTCAGTAGCCTTATTCTTTGTACCTCCCACTATTGAAAGTAATGTAATTCTCTATGAAATAAATTTGGAGGATTTATTCCCCTCCACCCCCAAGCTGACTGCTTTTGCTCTAAAGCTAAAATCATAATCTTCTTTTCTTCAGGAAACTGTTATGCTACTTTATGAGCAGGAGGCAAAGGAAGATTTAAATACTGAGATATTTTGCTCCGTGCTTTCAATCTACATACGCAATAGGAGCACACAGTTAATGTGCTTCCAGCATGAGAAATATTTATCTGGAAGCTTTCAGGAGCTCCCCTTCCTCCACACCACTTTTCACATTAGATCATACAGAAAACAAGCCCTCTGAGAAGCTTCAATAGTTGGTGGTATATCAAGTTAAATAAATAAATATAGTCTTATCTCCTTTGAGAACCACCAGCAAATTAAATCTCAATCAGAACAAAATAGGCAGAAAACTGGTTGGGCTAAAAGCCATAGTTTGAAGGATTCTGATAACTATAAAATATCAAGAACCCAAGTATCTTCTAATCTGGCAGACCTTGAAGACAAATCTCCCAGGACAACTGGAATCCATCTACAACTGATCAGAACATAGGGAATTAAATACTATGACTTGTAGGCAAAGAAATGTGTTTATGTGACCTTCCTCAAAGTTATGTGTCAAGTTGTGACATAGATCAGCACTGGGAGTCTGTTTTTTTTAAATGCTTTATTTGACATGTACATAATAACTGTCTAAGCAATCTACTTTACATAACAAGGGGGACATGTCAATACTAAAAGATAATTGTATCCTGATTTATCTTATAATACTTAAAGCTCTAGGAAAACCTTCCGCACCCTGATGCTCTCCAGATGGATGTACTACATCTTCCATAACTAACAGTCAGCATCAGATATACTGACTTTGATGGATGTAATGATCCAAACCATCAGGACCACATTGAATTAAGAAAATAAGTTCTGGAAGAGAAAACACTGGTAAAGCTTTTTGCCCCATCCCAAAAGGTTTATGATGGCAGTGTGAGTAATATGCTTTTTTTTAAAATTACCTTGTCCTACCACGACTTTTGAAATGATTTTAACAGCAGTGCAATACAAGATAGTAGAATTCAATGAATTACAGTGAAGAACTAATACAATCTTAAAATAACCTATGTAACATTTATTTTGTGTATAGGCCTTCAAGTCAGTGTTAATTCCTCAGATGAATCCCTACTGTTTTCTTTGAAATATTTTCAGAAGTGGTTTGCCTTCTTCCTAGGCCAAAGAAAGTGTGACTGGCCCAAAGTCACCTAGTTGGCTTCTGGCCTAGGGCAGGACCTGAACTCACTCACCAATTTCATCTGCCCTCATCTCAGGTGAATGATAGGATCCATGATACAAAGTATCTTGTATCTTTATACAAAGTATCTTGTATCTTTCATCTTTAAGGAATGCATGACCATTCATAAAAGAATTACTAATTCTTTTGAGGGCAAAAATAATTGTGCAACAGGAAAGCAAAAGCCACTGAGAAATGTTTTTTTTCAGAGGATGAGAGGTCCTGAAGACAAGCGGCCAGCTCTTTTTGCCAACTCTTTTTTCCCCACTTCAGTCATGATGTCATTATCCACCACTTCATTCTATCCATGTTATCCTATTGGGGGCTTGTAGTCACAATATTGTCTTCTATATTAGGCCAAGGCTGAGCAACATCCAACTCAAGAATCCAAATAAAACTCCAGGTTCATTCCATTTCCAAAATTCCTACTGTTTATAGAATACACTGCATGGTAATGTCGAAGCAAAACCAACTCTGAGGTTCCAACACCAAATCATAGACTTAAACAATAATTTTACCAGCCAAATCCCCAATGTGTTATGTAGTTCGTATAAATAACTTCACTTTGTTATGGGAACCATCTGCTTCAAATCCACACCTGTTATAGTATCCTTGAAAAGGTTTCAGGCTCTCATGGTCTTCAATGGAATTGTAGAAGTTTCATTTCTCCATCTAACCCACTCAAAAGTAACACCTCCTCCCTTACTCTAAAGGCAAGTTGAAACACAGAGGTACGTAGCTGCCACAGGTACGTAGCTGCCATCCTTGACAGAATTCATCTCTTAAATCTCAGTTTTGATAAACTAAGAGAGAGAGAGAGAGAGAGAGAGAGAGAGAGAGAGAGAGAGAGAGAGAGAGAGAGAGAGAGAGAGAGAGAGAGAGAGAGATTTTTGTGATGGTTTGTCCCTAACCTGGTCCTTTCTGTAATTGAGTAACTGAGTCTATCCATCTTGCTGCTAGTTGTTCATTTCTTGTCTTCCTTACCCAACAACAACCTGCCATTCTAAATACACAAAATGGAATGCATTGTAGTTAATTAATTTCTTTTTACTAGAATTAATTCTTGTTTTCAGAAAATTTTGGAACCATGATTACTTATGCTCTTGGTTAATGTTTTGTGGGACAAATTGCTTTTTTTAAACTTAAATGATATAAAATAACACTTGCAGAATTTACTTGAAAGGAAGACAATATTTTTTCATTTTGTTTTTAAAAAGGAAGGATAATTTTAGATTAGTTGTGAATATGATAAAGGGGTCAAACAAGCTTCTTTCTGATTCTTCTTTCTTTATTATATTAGGGAATTTTGGGTAAATGTGATATTTATCAAATTCCCAGAAGCATCAGCAAATAAGGCATCTATAGGAAAAGAGTATTTACAAATTAACAAGTTGTAGTTACCTTTTGTGTATAAGTTTCATCTTTCTGCAAATTATTTCTTGGAGAGTGTCCCACATGCTTCTCTGTAGAAGCTGTGAACATGTATGTGTTCAATGGTGGCAAATAAACTTAGGGTTTATTACAAAATGCCACTGCTGCTCCTGGTGTGTGTAATTTGTGCACCTGCATTTTTTAAAGCATTTCAGCATTTTTCCCTTTGTGAATTTACTGGTAATACACATTATCTTCCCAGCTGCCACAATATGGTATTTTCCATCTGTGTTATGTCAGCCCTTTGTTATCCAAGAGCCATTGTTTTCATAGCAAATATCAACTAAAAGTGGCACAACAAGAATTGGTTACTTGGTTGCCCTGGAATAGCCTGACTATCTTCGGTCTGATATCTCAAAGCTCATTCAATCTGAACCCCAAAAGGATGCAACTGGAGCACATATCTGGAATTCTCATAAACTTAAAGCAATTTCTCATTCTATCTTGAGCACAAAAGGCCCTTTGAAAGACTCCACACATTTGAGGACAAAGAACTTCTCCAGGGGTAGGAGAATTTTTTCCAGCAGGATTCCCCTTAGCACTGAAGGTAACACTGATACTGAAACAGACTAATGAGAAGAGATCCCTCCCGGGATCTTGCCTTGGGATTTAATTGAAGTGTGGGAAATGCGCAAGAGAAAGTAAACTGCTGGAAAGCTTATTGTACAATGAAAGAAACCACCTTGGAAGTAAATAAGTTAAGAATGCACTCCACTTCCCCATGAGAATGTCACTAACGTTCTTTTCTCCTTTGGAAGAATGCCTAAAGCTAAAATAATTCTATCTTTATCATCTTTATATCTTTATCTTTATCTCTTTTATCTTTATCTCTTTTATCTTTATCTCTTTTAACTTTATCTCTTTCTCTTTATTCCTATCTCTTTCTCTTTCTCTTTCTCTTTCTCTTTCTCTTTCTCTTTCTCTTTCTCTTTCTCTTTCTCTTATCTCCATCTCCCATCTCCATCTCCATCTCCATCTCCCTCTCCCTACCCATATCCCTATTTCTATCTCTCTGTATCGCTTTCTCTATAGCTAGCTCTATCATTACCTCAACTTTAAAATAGAATAGAGCTGGAAGGGACTTTGGAGGTCTTCTAGTCCAGCCCCCTGCTCAAGCAGGAGAACCTATACCATTTCAGACAAGTGACTGTCTAGTCTCTTCTTAAAAATCTCCAGCGATGGAACGCCCACGATTTCTGGAGGCAAGCTGTTCCATTGGTTAATTGTCCTCACTATTAGGAAGTTTCTCCTTAATTATTTATCTATCTTTATTTTATCTTAACCCTAACCCTAACCCTAACCCTTCCTTATCCTATCCTATCTTATCCTACCCTACTCTGCTGAGCATTTTTCATTTTCATTTTCAAATTCACCTTTACATTAAAAATAAGGGTGAAAAAGGCAATAATAAAATACCAGTAAAATTTCAACTTGTAGATAAATGTAAAATCAGAACAATCTGAAACTCAGTTAAAAACGCATCAATAAGTGACCAGTTATATATCCCAACAGCATACTGGTTATATGCTACCATTAGCCTTCAGCAACAGTTCAACTGCAAACATAATAGATAGAGATGATGTGCCAACCTGGCCTCAGTGTCCACATATTCCTTGTTCTTCTGTGATGAGGGCCATTACAGCAGAAGGCTGTAAGCTGTATCAGCTATATTTTCTGTTAGAAACTTCCCTGGAGCTGGAAACACCAACACAATTGCGGGTTACTTCTAAGCAAATTAAGCTAAATACACAGACCCACACTGTACGTCTTAACTTTTCAGTGCAGCTTTTTTCAAAGACATTCTGCATGAGTGCAGATTTTTTACTTCAGAACATTTTTAAGTGCCTACTTAAAAGTTAGCCAAAAATTGGGCATCAAAAACTAATATAATTTTGGTCTTTCTTATCCACTGATAATCTTACTCATTAATAATTAATTAATAATTATTTCAGATGATGTTTTCAGACATCTTCAGCTACATTGTCATATACACAAAGACAAAATGACAAAGGGTTATAATAACCATTAGAACTAGTTCTGGACTGAGTAAGTTAATGCCTGATGGCAAGTCAATGGCTATGCAAAAATCAAATTTCTAAATACAGCAAGATATAAAGAAACTTTTCTGTTCCTTTTCTTTTCTGGCTCTCTATAATCTTTCAGAATCCTATGGAATAGACATGATAAAAATGTATATGCCTGTAGGAGTTTTTGCATTCATATATTCCATACATGCCAAAGTCATATTATTTAAAGCCATGCATTTCACAATTTGCATTATAAACAATGTAATATATGCATTATATACAAATATATAACTACAATAAGAGATCATAGATATCCTCAAGGGCATGCTATGATTTATTTATTAATTGTAATGATGGTGGTGATGATGATGATGATCTGTTTTTATGTGGCCAAAGAGTTCAATACAAGTCATTGCTTTTATTGAAATTTAAGTTTATTTTTCCCAATATCAATGACTTAGTCCTGTCTTCCAGTCAGTTGACTTACTCTGTTTGCTGTCAGCCTTCAGCAGAGAATGACTCAAATCAGTGATCTAGAAACCATTTTTTTAAGTGTTCCAAGCCACCACAAATGAGGAAGAGAGATTATTGCTTTTGTCCTTTTTTCTTGCAATTTTATTTCAACCCCCAAGGGAATGTTTTAAACAGAAATCCATGGTGTGAATGGCAGAGGGTGGGGGTGGGGGCATGGTGCCCTCCACACTTGTTTTATTTCTTTTTACACTTACCCCAGAATGGTGTGCAGAGATGGAAGACCTTGAAGAGTATGTAAATCACACAGATAAAAGATGGGAAATCATCTGGCAAGTACTGTAGTTTGCTTCATGCAGACTAGCTGACTTTAGGGAGGTAGTTTATCACCAAACAAACTAGAGCTAAAAGCAACCTTTCTGAGGGTCAGTTAATTCTCTTGCACCACATCCTTAAGACCTCCCCCCCATCCCAATATGACTTAATTAAACCTGTTGTGTGAACATGGTTTTAATTCCTTAATTTCTAGCATTAACTGATTCATATATTTTCAGAAAACAAAATGAATGCAGCAAATCTAGACTTTCCTAACTTTATGTCTGCCAGATTGATTCTTATGCTTTATTTCACCTTTTACCAACACAATCCAGCTATGTTGGACTTGGGAGACGTTCTTGATCTTCCCGAGAAGAATTCAAAGGGTCCGTTCAAGGATGGAAGGGAGAGCAGGCCCTGTTACAGTTCAACCCATTGCCTTTCCTTCTGCATGTCATTCTCTGAATTCAAAACTGGTTTAGTTGACACACTAGCCTATACTACTATTTTTTCAGAAGTAGGACTGTAGTTAGAGATAAAATAAATGGGGTAGAAAATATAATAACAAGGCAAAACAAAATAACAAAAAAATTGTTTTCAAAATCGAGTTGTGCAGTTTTCAACTTTTGGAGGCCCTTACCTTACATAGCTCTTCTTCTTCAACTCTAAGTACTTAGTTCAATATCATTAAAAGTGTATTAAATCCAAAGATGGTTGATGTAGATTATTTATTAGGATTTGCTTCTTATTAGCACTGTTTAAAATGTGCAGGTCCATAACTTGCCAAAAGCAGATGCAGCTTGCTTTCTCAGGGCTTCAAGGGGGACTATATGAGCTGTTTGGCACGATACACCTCCTCAAAGATCAATAATTAGCATTAAGCAGGGCTACTTTTTGAGAAGCACTCTTTTCCTTTGGAGACATGCTTATTCCACATTAACAATGCCTTAAGTAAAATGATAAAGAGATGTATCAGGGTCCATTTTCTAAGTGGTGCATGGGGAGCTATACTCACAGGCCTGCTTGGTATTAAATGCTGCTTCCGCACTTGTCGTAAACATTTTCAATTACCGTGAATATTTAGGCCCGAGCTACACAGGCTTCAGAATGCATTTTACCCGTAACTTCTTAAAAGTCCAAAGAAGATTTTGCAGAGCCAAATGAAGGATTTAGAAGGGGACAAATAATTAAGACTTTTCCGGGGCCATTTTGAAAAGCCTGCTACTCTTCTGTTAACCTAAGTTGTTAAAGAGGGCAAAATCCTGAACGAAAGGCTAATGGGAGTGTTGCTTAGTCTTTTATCATTGGTCATTTTCTACTCACCATAATCTTTCGTGCTGTGCTCCCTCCTTCAGCATGGTAGAAAGGACTTCCTCCATCCATACTTTGGTTGCCTGTTGGTGTCTCTTTCTCTCCAGAGCTCAAATTTTTAGAATGAGATTGAAAGCTATGACATTCAGATTATGGACTACAAGTCCCCATTTCTCCTGAAGTTAATGGCATAAAGTTAATGGCCTTCCTTCCTTCCTTCCTTCCTTCCTTCCTTCCTTCCTTCCTTCCTTCCTTCCTTCCTTCCTTCCTTCCTTCCTTCCTTCCTTCCTTCCTTCCTGTCTGTCTGCCTGTTTCAGAAGATCTGTATGCACCCTTCTCAGAAAATGAAGCTTTATGTCAGGAAATGTTCTCAGATTCAAAACTCTTTAATGCTCTAATTCATGCCCTATTGATTTGAACATATCAGCTTGGATTTTACAGTATCATTATTATGAGTCATGTTCCATACACTGCTTTACAGACAAGCAGGAGAGAAGGAATTTAAGCAAAGAAACAAATCTATTTGTTTGTTTCTATTAAAACCAGTTGGGTCTGGGATGATTTTGGATGGGAAAACATAAATCTATTAAAATGCCTCCTTGTCCCCACCCTATTGGTTCTCGCTGTGCTTCCTGTATTTCTTTTCAGTTTTTCTGGAAAGATGGGAAAAGTATTATAAAGACAACAGTCTTATCCAGCTTGGTGCCATTCAGATGTGTTCAGACTTCAACTCCCATAATTTGTAGGCAGTGTAGAGGCCCTCTGGACAATTTCACCCTGCAGCTTAAACTGCTTGTCTCTCACCCTATTCCTGTCTATTTCGTAAGACAACATCAAAAATTCTAATTCACATTGCAGTCAGTTGGCAATGGGGCCCAGTTGATGCTCAGTACAGATAATAGACCAGAATACCTAATAGGCCACTCCCCTGCTTCTTGCCTTCCCCAACTTTGCAGAAAAGGTGATCTCGATCAGCTGCTCCTCTGTGGGCTGGTCTCCCAGTATAAATCTTTTTTGGGGGGGGATTATTCCCTTCTCACTTAGTCCCTGTGCCTTTGCTGGCACACAGGGATGTCTTCCCTTTTTCCTTCCCACATTATTTCCTTCAACACTAATACAGATCTTTTCTTTTCCCCCCTCTTTGGATAATAATATAGATCTGACCTGCAACAATCAAAATATTAGAGAACCATCTGCCCTTCCACCCTAGGAAATGAAAGTCATGCATGTTAATACCACTTTTCAAGGAGTTAAATTGTTCTGATTCTTGAAGGTGGCCTGGACAAGGCCTTGCAGTTTTCTTGGCAAGGATTTTCAGAAGTGGTTTGCCATTGCCTCAGTAACAGAACCTTTGTGAGAACTAGGGAGGGTTTTGTCTGAGATTTTTTTTGGGGGGGTGGTTTACAGTTCTGGCTGGGACTCAGATTTCTTTTATCTGATTGTTGTGTTGATCTAGGTCTTCCTCCTCCTCCTCAAGGTTATTCCTTCTTATTATTATAGGAACACATTGTTTCTTTGTTTCCATATCCATGGAAACTTTACTGGTGGTTCAGCTTCATAAAAATCAAGTAGTAATATTCTTAGGTTGCAATTTAAAAATGTTTAAAAAATTAAAGGGAAGAAAGGGGAAATGAAGATTTGTGGTGTTATGGGCAGGGTTGGAGAAGCAAGGGGAGCTTGCTCCACCTAGCCTGGGCAGAAACCCAAAAAGTGCCTGTTGGGAGCTGAAGGGAGCATGAGCATCTAGGGTCAAGGATAATTCATTGACTTAATGGATAATGTTGGAGCAAATACAAAAGAAGTAAATAAAAAAAGCAATGAGCAACTGCCAATCAGCAAAAAATGTAGCAGCCTGGCAGCTGAGAACAAAATGGCTACCCAGAGCTGTTGGAGGGGAGGGGCATGCCAGGTACATATCAGTGGAATGGAACAAAGCATAGGAGACCATCTGCTCTGAAGGGCTTAAAGCAGTTTTCAATCAAACACGAGCCAAATTTGAGCAATAAGTAGCCTGGCCCATCGGTGTTTCAGTGCTGTCAAAGTTCTAGATTCTGAATTCAAATAAGATCTCTATTGATCACCACATTATAAAGGGAATTGTCCACTAGCTGAAGGGTCTTCAGTTATATTTTATATAAGATTTTCAGGAACTGAAGAGATTAGCAAGATTAGTTATCAATACCCTGCAGAATGGTGTTATCTCTATCAGGCTCTGCTACAGTAGACAATTAATAAAGAAGATTACATCTCTGAGGCTAAATTTGGTACATTACTGAACAGTGCTTAACTTATACTACCCTGATGACAAATCATTCAGAGATAAAGCTGTGGAATTTTCAGGAATAACTCTTTATTCTAATTAATGTATCATCACACACAGGTTTAATCGATATAAACAGTGTTACAGATAATTTGTATATAACTAAGTAACTCTTTGGATATTTGAGTAACAAAGATCTGGATGACTGCTAACTCTTTGCAGCCATCTAATTGTAACCTGAATTTTTGTAGTTCAGATCCGGTAGTTCTTATATATACAAGACATGAGATTTAACACATTTTCACAATTTTATCCTTCTGTCATCAAGCCTTTCTACAAGAATAGACACAATAATAGCAGTAACAATAAAAAATAACACAAAGAAAATCTGTTTAGAATATCTAAATGGTAATTTGAAAAAAAAAGAAATGTATTTAAGGGTTCCATTTTCATTTAAGTGTGCACTTTTCTCCAACATTCCTTTGAATTCATCTTGTAATAATCTAAGTCTAAAACTCAAAGTAATGCATTTGATTTTTAACAATCAACCAGGAAAACAAGGTTAATGTACATGACAGCAATCCATGAAATCTGATTTTACTTGCCTTTTTTATGGGTTGAAACTACATAAAAAGCTTTCCCATCTAGAAGGAATGGCATCTGATGTTTCAACAAAAGAAGCAAATCTTCCTACAATTTCTTTCATGTATATGGTCCTACTCCTACTTTGAAAAATAAAAATGGAAAACCTATTTGTATCTGACTTCTGTGAGCACACTGGTGCATATATGGAGCTCTTGATAAGAATGAATCACTTTATAGGCTTGTCTTTCATACACATGGCCTTATCAGAAAGATACCTATATGTTCATAGTGGTGGTGATTTAATGCATTACTTTGAGATGGATTCAGGTGGTAGATCATGCTGTTATCCTTTCAGAAAGGTTTGGAGAATAAGGCAAAAGATATTTCAAAGGTTGAAAGAAAGTTAGGGGGTCTCCAATGCCAACCTACCAAACTTTGCTGTGTAAAATGGAAGTCATATTATTCATCATCCTGTATTAGGGACATCACTTCAAAGGACTTTCTACACCAGTCAATTCCTCCATTCCCCTACAGATGATATTATGAACAGCTTATATCATCCAAGGACAGGGGTGGCCTTGAGCATCCCCAGGAAACATTAGAAAGGTCAGGAGAAGGATTTTCAGGCTTTGACCCAAAAGTGCAGCCTCTAAACTGTAATATTAAAGGGAAACTGCATAATTATTATTAATATTACAATCAAATGTTGAATAGCAATGAAAAAGAATTTTGAAGTAGATCTTGCTGGAAGCAAACTTGGCCATTTCACTAGAGTGGATCCATCATGGGAGAAACACTAGCTGGAATAAAGTCTAGCTAGAGGTGGTCCTTCCTTAGAAAAAAATCTACTGTAGTAGTAGATGAGTCTTCCTTTTTTTCCCAATGAGATGATCAAAAGTTCTCTTCTCTTCTCTTCTCTTCTCTTCTCTTCTCTTCTCTTCTCTTCTCTTCTCTTCTCTTCTCTTCTCTTCTCTTCTCTTCTCTTCTCTTCTCTTCTCTTCTCTTCTCTTCTCTTCTCTTCTCTTCTCTTCTCTTCTCTTCCCCTTTCTCTTCCCCTTCCCCTTCCCCTTCCCCTTCCCCTCCCCCTCCCTCCCCCTCCCCCTCTCTTTTTTTAAAAGTCAGATCTGAATTGTTTGAGAAGGAAAGGCTTCTTTGATACCAGGAGGTTCCTATACTGCTTATATAAACATGGAATCATGTATAGTAATCTTGCCATTCTGGGAAACAAAAGATAAAAAAACATCTATTTTTTTTTTTTGAATTTTAAGTTTTATTAGTTTTTATTTGTTTTACAGCCAAGTGCTTATAACACATCGTGGAGATAGGGCACTCCATAGAACACAACAAAAAATACAGTCATACATATACAATTTAAACTACTACTTTAAAAGTTCCCTCTTATGGTATACAATTCGAGCATTCCTAAAATATAAATTGTTTCTCACCTCTATCTATTATTCCAATTTCAATTTATGCTTCTCAATCAAATTATATCTCTTATTCTATTTCACATACATATTATGTAAATAAACATGAATTTATATATTTTTAAAACTATTGCATTAGACATAGTAATATAATAACATTATAATAATAATAATAGGACAATAATTATTTCTATCATAAACAAGTAATATAACTATTATATCTTAATATTTCTCAACTATATTCTATTTCATATATTCTATCCAATATTTTCATAGATCAGTCCACGTCCCTAAAAGATTCCTCAATTGTTTCAGTTTAATCTCTTCTCTTCTCTTCTCTTCCCCTTTCTCTTCCCCTTCCCCTTCCCCTTCCCCTTCCCCTCCCCCTCCCTCCCCCTCCCCCTCCCCCCTCTCTTTTTTTAAAAGTCAGATCTGAATTGTTTGAGAAGGAAAGGCTTCTTTGATACCAGGAGGTTCCTATACTGCTTATATAAACATGGAATCATGTATAGTAATCTTGCCATTCTGGGAAACAAAAGATAAAAAAACATCTATTTT
The DNA here is from genome assembly GCA_023970755.1 of Azemiops feae. Lineage (NCBI taxonomy): Eukaryota > Metazoa > Chordata > Lepidosauria > Squamata > Viperidae > Azemiops > Azemiops feae. The sequence goes on from JALGBA010004253.1 coordinate 3,408,279, forward strand.
TGAAGGTGTATAGCTTTGCTGTAAGTGTGGTATGCTTTTAAATAGAAGGCACCACTCAGCTTCATAAAGTTTAAAACCATTCTCTACACCCTGGGTCTAATCTGGAATATTTTCTATGTAACCTTAATTTTAAAATACAGAACAGATTTGCCAGATTAGAAAATTCACTGCAGAAATGGACACTGAAATGGACCAGCCCTACCCTTGAAGACTTGAAATGTAAACTAGGGTATGTTTGCCACTATTTTTAGTATATGGTTTAACTCTCCAATATCCAGAATTTAATCAATCATATTTTGGAGATCTTACAATCTCAACTGACACCTATTTTGACTCTCCACTCCCAGAATGCTCCTGTGAAAATGATTGTACTAATCAGTTTTGTGATCCTTGGAAAGGAAGGAGCATATATTCTGAGCAGAATATACTGAAGAATGAGTTATCGTATAATCCAGGTGCAGTAACATTAACATGAGCTTTCTTAAAATCTGTTTTATTTAGGTTATTCAGTTGATGTAGTTACAAAAATCCTCTCAGATACATCTCAGCACCTCAGTGGGGTGAGACAATTGAGCCAAGTGCTCAGTGGTCATGCCGCAATATTGAAGCAGAAAGTGTGATTTTAAAAGTAATGTGGCAGTTTTAATGCAGCACTTTCCTAGGTTTAAGTCCAGACCTTAATGGTATAACTTGCATTGACATTTTTTCATTTTGTTTTGACAACATAACTGAGTCTAATCTCCATAGACTTGTGCTGTGCTCCCACTTCAGATTGTAATCTTACACTGTAGTTTTTCCCTAAGAGTCCTATAGTGGCACTTTCTTTAAGCCATGCATAGAAATCATTTTACCACTGTAATATTAACTCATCCTAGCATCATAACAAGGTCTCAAAAGAGCTGCACTGAAATAATTTGCCCATTGTAATGACCTCACAATGTCAGGAACCAATTGCCATTCCAAACTCTAAATGAGCTTGAAAAGAAGCTTCTGTGCTGGCCGATCAGCAACTCATTCTGCAATGCCGTGCCTCTAATTTAAACCCCATTACTAGATGACCAGAGGTCCAAATTAGGATGGCAAGGTTCAGCACAGTATTTTATTAAGCACTCGCAGAAATGTTAGAGCTTTGCTTGTATTTGTCATTCTAAATGGTCTGGAGAGAATAATGTTCTCTGTCTAACTTTTCTGAACATTATTATGAGAAATGGACGAGGACCGTCCATGCGGAGATACTGTTACAGTTATCTGATGCCACATGCCCCACAAGACTTGAAGATTGCATTCTACTAACCATTTAATTGCAATTTAGTCACTTGTCCCATCTGAGAACTAAAAACTGGGCTTTGGACAGTCTCTAGTAATAACTATTTCTAAAAATACATGATCCAGATAAATTCATCTTTCTCACTCAACAAGAGAATAGAGTGGTTGTCACTACATGTTTTATTGATTTGAATATTCCTTTTCTTTTCTTTTGGAAAGAAATACTAAATTGTGTGCATGTGTGTATACATGTGGGAATACATGACAGTATGTCTTTACTATTATGTAAAGGTGAAGTCCTGAAGCCATCAGAAACTGATGGATTGGTGGATAGGTCTTGTGGCAACTTTATAGGTGTTGAGTTGGAAGTATATGGGGATTTGATAAGCTATCCCCAGTCAGAGGGCCTCCAAATGTATGATTGCAACTAATAGATTTCTCTGTCAATATGTTTATGAGGAAAAGTTGTAACAGGCTGTGATATAAACACAGAAGCATTTACAGGACTGGTTCTGTACACCTCATGCACTGATTTTATTCTGCAATCAGTATGTTAAAAAATGCTATTCTTACTTGGTCCAAATCTTCCTAGGGCATCTGAAAAACATTGTTATTCATTTATTCTCTTTTATTTGCTTCTTTTCTTCTGTCCTCACTAGTCTTTTTATTTTCTCTAGTGGTATTCTGTGGATGACATGAGAACTCACTTGGGGGCTTTCTTTAATGAGTTGGGTGCTACTCCTGAGAAAGTGTTCATTATTTTAATTGAAGTCTTCATAGTTGGCTGACTTCCAAGTGGCCTACCAGATGTCTCTCTCAGCACAATGGTCGAAACAGATTATAATGTTCTTGCTCATTTTTCCTTTCATGACAGCCTGTTTTCAAAAAGGTGCCAGACTTTAAGAAAACATCTTTCAAACTGAACAGCTCTGTCTATTTAAAAGAATAAGTCAATTATAGTAAACTGATGTCGTGTTAGGTTGGAATACTGTGGTTTAAATTGGGATTAGCAACCACTGGTGTAGTAGTCCCATAATTTGTCTTACACTGAACCGAAACAGACCATTATTTGAAGTTTGATAGTTTCATGGAATGTAGGGGTTGGAAGGGATTTTGGAGATCATCTGGTCCCAAACTCTGCTCAATACAGGAATTGATTACTACAGCATCTCCAACAGACTGCCTATGTTTAAACACTTCCTGAGGCAATCTGCCCCATTGTTGAACATCTCTTACAATTAGGACAATTTTGTGATGTCTATTTTTTTTATTTATTATGCTGGGGGACTGGAGGGTTGAGTTGGTGGCCAGGCATCAGTGAGAGGGAGGCTACAGTGGAGTGGCAAGCTACTGTAGACCTCCTCCCCTGCAGAGGTCATTTTGACTGCCTTCTGATAAGGAAGGATAAGGATAAGGAAGGAAGAAGGAAGAAGCCGTACTCAGCCATACTCAGCGTGTGGTCCTCAATGGAACTGCATCTACATGTGTGCAGTGTAGGGAAGTGTGCAGTGGGGTGCCCCAGGGCTCTGTTCTGGGGCCAGTGCTCTTCAACATCTTCATCAACGATTTGGACGAGGGGATAGATGGGGAACTCATCAAATTTGCGGATGACACCAAGCTGGCAGGAATAGCCAACACTCCAGAAGACAGGCTTAAGATACAGGAGGACCTGGACAGACTTGAACATTGGGCGCTATCTAACAAAATGAAATTCAATGGTGAAAAAAGTAAGGTTCTACATTTAGGCAAAGAAAAACCAAATGTACAGGTATAGTATAGGGGGTACCTTGTCAATAGTAGTAACTGTGAGAGGGATCTTGGAGTCCTAGTGGACAATCACTTAAATATGAGCCAGCAGTGTGCTGCAGCTGCCAAAAAAGCCAACACAGTGCTGGGCTGCATTAACAGAGGGATAGAATCAAGATCACGTGAAGTATTAATACCACTTTACAATGCCTTGGTAAGGCCACACTTGGAATACTGCATCCAGTTTGGTCACCACGATGTAAAAAAGATGTTGAGACTCTAGAAAGAGTGCAGAGAAGGGCAACAAAGATGATTAGGGGACTGGAGGCTAAAGCATATCAGGAACGTTTGCTGGAATTGGGTATGTCTAGTTTAATGAAAAGAAGGACTAGGGTGTGACACGATAGCAGTATTCCAATATTCAGGGGTTGCCACAAAGAAGAGGGAGTCAAGCTATTCTCCAAGGCGCCTGAGGGCAGGACAAGAAGTAATGGATGGAAACTAGTCAAGGAGAGAAGCAACCTGGAACTGAGGAGAAAACTTCCTGACAGTTAGAAACAATTAACCAGTGGAACAACCTGCCTCCAGAAGCGGTGAATGCTCCAACAATGGAAGTTTTAAGAAGAGACTGGACAGCCATTTGTCCGAAATGGTATAGGGTCCTCCCTGAGCAGGGGGTTGGACTCGATGACCTCCAAGGTCCCTTCCAACTATTATTATTTATTATTATTATTATTATTATTATTATTATATTATTATTATTATTATTATTATTATTATTATTATTATTATTATTATTATTATTATTATTATTATTATTATTATTATTATTATTATTATTATTATTATTATTATTATTATTATTATTATTATTATTATTATTATTATTATTATTATTATTATTATTATTATTATTATTATTATTATTATTATTATTATTATTATTATTATTATTATTATTATTATTATTATTATTATTATTATTATTATTATTATAAGAACAACATGACATCACCTTATTTGTTGCTGTAGTGCTGTTATGAATGGACTAGTTTATCCTTCTAGGGGAGAACTGGGGAGTGAATGAATGAATGAAACTCACTATCAGCTACTGGAGTGGCAGAGGAGTGTACCTGTGACTGTGTGAGCCAGAGTGAGGGTGGGTCAGAGGGATTCTATGCACATGTCTATGTGTGTGTTTGGTAGTGGTGGCTGGGTACCCTGATGGAGCTGAGAACTAGTGAAGCTATAGTGCCTTGAGGTATTTGGCTTCCCTGATGGATGAAGACAATGGGAGCTTCTTGTCCTTGGTCTTGGGGAGCAGAGTGTATTTAGTTTTGGAGATGGGGCTACCAGTGGTGTGTGTGTGTGTGTGTGTGTGTGTGTGTGTGTGTGTAGCTTGACCATGGTATTATGGTGGTGATGGGCATGGGGAGGTATGGTGGGAGAAAGGGACCAGGTCACTATCAGGGAACATGGAAACATTGTCTTATACTGGTTTTGTGTTCCAGTTGGTCTCTACCCCGGTATCTATAAGCAGACATTCAGAGATCCTGGCTTCTGACTGCCTGCTACTAAACCCCAGGTTGGTCTACAATAAAGGTTTCCCTCACCGGTGATTTAATCAATGATAAGAGAGCCAACCTGGCATGTTTTACTGAAACTTGGCCAGATCTGGAAGGGAAGGTAGCCTTTTTAGAAATATGCCCAATGGTGTTTAGGTTTGGCATCAGCCAAACTCTTGGGCAGGAATGGAGGTGTGGCGATTGTCATCCAGGAATTGCTTGTTGCTTTCAGGGGTGCATCACAGGTGACTGGATGTGAGGCCCTGTTTACTAAGTTGGGCTGTAGGGATCAGTTGGTATTGTTACTGTTGTACTACCCTCTTTTTTGTATAGCAACCTCTCTGCCTGAACTCCTTGACTCTATTTCAGGCCTGGCAATGGAGTCCCCGAGATCTATGGTTCTGGGAGACTTCAATTTGCCTTCTTTAGGAATGGAGTCTGAGGAGGCTTGGGAGTTCATGACCACCATGACAGCCATGGGCATATCCTAAATTATCCAGAGTCTGACATAGAAAAGTGGTCACATTCAGATCTGTTGTTCTAGTTGGAGCAATGACTATGATATTCAATGGGAGGACCATCCAACAGGGACCTACATTTAGTGAGTACCAGGAGATGGGTTTCTGTGCTGTGGTGCCTACCCTATGGAACATCCCTCCCCCAAAGTCAAGTTAGCTTTGTCCCTGTTATCATTCAGGAAGTCCCTCAAGACTTTGTTGTTTCATCAGACCTGGGGGGTCCCAGGTAACCAGAGACATTCTAAGATGGTTCCTTTTGTGGTTGATCTTTTATTCTCCCTATAGTTTGTATATTTTAATTTTTTAAAGTGTTTTTAATTTTAATATTGATTTTTTATATTTTTATAATTATTTGAATAGAGCTCTCATAGAGCAGGATTCTTCAGACAGGACAAAAACAGTCTCAAGCACCATTCTCTTCTTCAGTGCCTCCCAACTCTTCCTTATAAATGCTGTTTTCCAGGCACCTTATCATTTTAGTTGCTGTTCTCTAAATGCACACCTATTTCTTAGTGTCATTCCTACAGTGTAATCCCAAGAACTGGATGCAATATTATAAGTGCAATCCTATCAAACAAGAATAAAGAATGAAGAAAACAAATTATTTCCTTTGAACAATACTTCTTTTGGTTCATCCTAGATTTATATTTGCTTTATTTTTACAGCTGCATCACATTTTGGCTCATAGTCAACCTATGATCCTCCAAGACACCTTGATCCTTTTTTGCATATACTGCTGCCTACTATGGTTCGCAGCATCAAATACTCATGTCTTTGATTTTTTCCTATCCAAATTTAAGGCCTTACATTTGTTCCTGCTGAAATTTATCCTGCTGATTTCTGCTCATTGTTCCAGATTGTCAGTCTTTTCCTGAATTCTGACACTGTCTCAGAGGTGTTTGCTGCCTTGCTATCTTTGTGTCATTTGTATATTAGATAGTTGTACTTTTAATACTTTTTCCAAGTAATTATAAATATGCTGAACAAAATATGGCCTGAAATAGAACATTGTGGTACACCACTTGACACTTCCTTGCTGTCTGACACAGAGCCATTGATATACAGTATATATACACTGGGCATTTTGTGGAACCAGTTGTATATCACTAATCCTTGAACATAAGGAGCTCTTTGAGACAGAGCAATCTAACATTGTCCCTCTTTTTCTTCAGAGTTTAGTTTCTGGCTTTATACTTCAGATAATCTTATCTGAACTTGAAAACTGTGGCTTATTGTTAATTAATTTGTGATAATTTTAGAATCTAACCTTGGGTTATCATCTTGGCTTGCTATCTGATTAAATCAGAATTGCTTAATATGGATATAGTGGGGGAATCCCGGCTTAACATACATAAAATCTACATATTATAATAGCTTCAAAATGGGGCACTTATTGTGCACATATTATATCAATGGCAGAACTGAGTAGTTTCTTGTTAGCTACCAAAAGAATTTCAAGGTCTCACTTTGCTGTTGGGATATCCATCCCTAAATCATGTGGAACAGCAACCCCCAGTAGATTATATTGCTGTGATAGTTCAAAACTCGTCAAAAACATTACACAATGGCTTGCTAGTTACAGCACAATCTAGAATTCATCATCTATTGATTACAAGAAAATGGCCTTTGTGTGGTGGCAACCAACCATTTTGAGCAATTCATGCTGATATTCTATGCATAGTTACCTATGAGAAATTCCCATAGAATACAAAAGTTTCATGGATTAATCTTTATATCAATAATTTTTTAAAATGCTAAATTTTTCAAACTAAAGTCAACATTTGAATAATAATGCATGAAATAGATTCTAAGATTCTAAGAAACCTGATCTCTTGTCTATATAAATTGTTAAGCATTCAACAAATTATTTTAGTGACTCTTCTTATACCACCAGGTTACTTTTCCTTATCGTTTCCCACCTGGAGTCCTTTTGCTCACTATGCCTTTCTGCTCAAGATATTTTCAAAGCAAAACATCAAAAGTAAAGCCAATCATACTAGAAAGATGTAAAACAAACAAACAAGCACAGCTTTTTGAAAAATGAAGGATTAAACAGCCTGAAAAAATAAAAAGATAGCATCAAAAAGAATCAAGAGGAAGGTGCCAGGTGAACATCTATGGGACACTGTCTAGATTAGAACCTGGGATATTTAAAACAAGAAGGTTGCCACCTGCAGAACTGGATTTTGTCCCATACTGTCAAATTATGCCCTTTTAGCAAAAGTAGGTTTACTGCTGTTGACTAAAAAAGAGCAAGCTTATTGTGTGAAGTAAGGGTCTTTCACAGGAGGAGGAAGCCCTTAATTGTATGAATAGTTGTGTGGGCATAAAGACCTTTGTACAAATGATTTATCTGGAAGTTCTGGGCATATTAACTTTTGCTAAGAGCAGAGACTAAAAACTTTATGGGGAATGCTACATACACTCCAAAGACCAACAAGAGAATTTAAGTTAGATGTGATTAGTATGAAGAAAGTTACATTTATTATACTCTTATGTATAATTGATCATATGAAAGGCCTTTTGTAACTATAAAAGAGACAGCACATTAAATTGTTTTACCCTGAGGATTATACAAATTTGTGGATATCAGATTGAAACACCAGCCTATTGGTTTCATTGCTATGGTAAATCATTAAGATGTTCTATTTTGATCATAAATCTTGGTATCTATTTATTGTGAATCAAATTGCTCCTCCCAGCCTTTTGCTTGGCTTCATCTGTCAGAGGCAATCCAAGTACAATCTGGCAGCATTAATTTCTATTAATAGAGAGTGCCTGTGTCCCTATAATATGAATGACACATAATTTTATATTATCCTAAACATGGAGAATTATAGCTAGGAGGCCTATCATTTATCACAGAAGAGGGTATTGGGTTTTGGAGATGAGGGGAAGCATCCTGAGTTGATAAGATGATTCATGGTTTGTGGTAGTTCATCCAGGAATAATTTAACTATGGCTTTTAGACTGAAGAAGTGTAGATTTGATGCTATAAAGGGGATGCTATAAAGCGGATACAGATTGGGAATGCGGGTGCAAGGGAAGAACTTTTTTTTCTGTTCATTGATCAACAGTAATCAAAAGATCTGATTTTTGCCTTCTTCTGAATGTTAGTAACCTCCATCTGGTGCTTCCCATTCCAGCAATTTCATTTTCCTTCCTTCAAACAATGTGGAGCTCTTTTACCCCAATACCAGCTTGCTCCTTCTTACTCTCTGAAGCATTTCTGCCTGAGCGTCTTCATGGTTGCTGTTTTGGGCCTGGATAGATAAGGGATAGGCACTTCACCATTCTCTCTTCCCAGAGAGCACCTTGTCCCTATCCTTATATTTCCTTTTGAACAAGGACAAACGAAGATATCATGGGTGATTGTGCAGGACAGCAGAAATGTCACTTCTCTGAGTAACATTGAAGTCCCTTGCTATCTGACCTGAAGAGGAAAACCCAGAACACTAGACTAGGACAAGGAAGGAATTCCTTGCAGTGGTAGACGATTCTGCAGCTCCCAATGAATTGTCTTTGCAATGTTTCCTTTGGAGCAGAAGCCAAGGTGGTAGATAACTGGGTTAGCTTCTTACCACTCCCACCATAAGACCCACAACATTGTGGGAATACAGGGGAGTAGTAACAATTAAAGTTTGATGCAGCCTTTGTATTTGGAAAAAAATATTGACTGGCATTCATTATTCTTCAGATTCCCCGTTTTATTTTTGCATCTCTGGTAGAAAAGGCAGGCTGTGATTGGCCAAGTAATCAAATGAGAATAGTGGCTAAATGAGAATTTTCCAAATCCAGTACTACCTTCTAACTGGTTCCATCAGTACACTGGCTTTCTAAAGCATCATGTCAGTGAAAACCTATTAGAGTTTATATCTAGAATGCCTGCTAATTCAGACATTACCTTTAAAAGCTTTATCTGATGAAAGGGAGAGTTGAAAAACACCACTGTTCTTAAGTAAAAAGCTTGTTGCTATAGAAGCACTGATAGGGAGCACAAACCTCTTTGTTGTTTGAGAATGATCACGTAGGTGCTCATTTCATGCATAACAAAGCCTTTGTTGACTTGGTGCCATCCAAATGTTTTGTGTGCAACTCCCGAAGTCTAGTAAAGGTCACTGGGAAGTTTGGGAGTTGCAATGTCAACACATCATGAAGGTCCAGTTTAGTGAAGACTGGTTTAGGACATACTTCCAGTTATGAAAACATGGTCCTTTGCAGTAAGCACTGTGATGGGATTTGGCATGTGGAGATTAAGTAGCTCTCCTACAGCCTTACTTCCTAGCAAGCATGTTGTAAAGGTTAAATTATACCGTGTGCACCTGATGCACCTAAGAGAAAGGATGAAGTGCAATTCTTCAATTGCAGTCAACTAAACAGAAAAAAACCCTTGAATGGGCTTCCACTTGTAAATTTAACAACAATCTGAAGATAGTGGAACTAGAAGCAGAAACAATCTCCTCCTAATGGCAGCTGTTGTTGACAGCAGAGGAGCAGAGCTTCTAAAGTAGCTGGCATCTCTAGGCACAATTGTAATACATTAATACATTTACCAGCCATGCTGTGCTTTTGAAGAAGTGGGTTTTGAAAAGAGTTGATGAGGGCATGGGGAGCTTGTTGAGGGAATCAAGGTGCACCATGGTCTCTGGCTTAAAGAATTGGTGGAGGGACCAAATTAGAAAACATGGTATTGATTTAGTAGGAAAAGAACTGCCAGTTTTAGAATGTTTTCAGGTTCAGGCATCCTGCAAGATACTGATCTAAAAGCCTTTTTAGGCTAGCTTGATGTGAAGAAGGCCATTTGCTTTTTTGAAACAAAAGCCAACCATTTGTTAGGCTGCGAGTGCACACAAAACCGCCAAAGGAAATGTCAGGGATTTTTAGGGTAGTCAAACTTGAGTATCTTATCCAGCCCCGCCGATGTTAGTGACAGAATACTGCTGTTTCTCTTAAAGCCAAAACACACAGCAGCACCAGTCCTCAAAGGATCTCGGTCACGTGCTTGCTTTATTGCTCTACCTTTGTGCACAGTAAGTTGCCACTTAGCTTCAGCTGCTGTTCCTGACTGACATTGTTATTTGTCTTATACATTTCAGAACTGCTTTGTAGTTAGCTTGGGAAATTGAGAGTACATATGTGGTTAAAAATGGTGAAGGGAGGGAGGGAGCTGTGAAAAAGGTGAGGAAATGCAGTTCTACTGCCACCAATGCTCTCCATTTTTCCTTTGTCTTATTCTCTCACTTTTCTGCTTGGGCAAATCTGGGATTGGATTAATAAACTGAAACTAAAGGGAAAGAATAATATTTCTTTATATTTATAGCAACATATGCCAAAATTTGCGGTAAATAACCTTAGTTTTTTTTAAAGCACAATAAAGCATTTTTTAAATTGAACCTCTATTCATGTTGCTTTGTTTGGAGATAGGAAGGAATATTATATCTGGTTACATCTCTTAGTGAGGGTGCATTAATTTTGCTTCTTCTGTGTATGCGGCGTGTGGATCCCCTCACTCTGAGGATCTGAGATATCTTCTATTAAGTAGGAGTCTTATTTTGCAGGGATCTTTATTCCTTTGTCAGGACACTGGATTCTGGAGTAATTGAGCACACTGCTTTGAAGGTGATATAGTATAGAGGTTGACTCTATGTATTGCCCCTTTACATTCTTGGTCTTCTAATTACTCATTTTTCAAAATCGACATGAACTCCACTGAAATATTCAGAATGTGCTAATCAAAAGTGATCCCATTCAAATTGCTGTTTTGATTTGAGTTGCTGGAGCAGTCCAAACTGGCATTCTCGTTCAGAAAACGAATCCAATTTTCAGTTGATTCAATTCAAATTTCTCAACTGATTCAGAAGAAAAATGCATTAGTTTTATATATGTTTTAAAACAATCTGAATAATGTGGAATTATTTGATGTGTCCAATTTAGTTTGGTATTTCAAACTGCATTTGTGCTTTGGTAAAGAAAGCTGCTTTGATTCAAAACTCAGAATTAAATCTCTGCACAGCTCTGTTAATATATACAATGTCCCAATAGCTACTTGCGTTGATCTGAGTATCCAAATAGCTATTGACAGCAACCCTACTTTTTCTAAAATTGAGTCTGTACATGACTAGAACCATGAGAGTTAACTTACAAATAATTTGTTTTGTTGAAGTAGATTATGAGGCTTTAGAGAAATTTTGAAGTGCTTCCAAAGCACATAGGTCAAACATAAAAGAAAGAACTTCAATTTGATTAGGAATTCAGATTTTAAGCTTGGCTGCATCAACACAAGGATGCTGTTATTCCAGGCTCATTCATGGGAGTTAGATTTAAAACAGAAATCTGGCTCAGGGTTTACCAAAACATAATGATGTGAGGACAGAACGAATTAACTATGAGATGGAGATTGTGAGTTGGGATTGACCCGAGGGTTATTCCTAAAGACAAGGCTGCCTTTGCCATTGCATTGCCAGGTAAACACCCAATATCAATCAATCTTTTACAAACGTCTTGAGAATTATATTTGCCCCAAACAGTATTGTATAGATAAATTCTGCAGGCTGAAAAGAACATGTGGCTCTCCTAGTCATCAACCCACACTGGAATCGGGACATGCTTGTGATGATAAAGAACATAATCTCATGCCTCCAAGGATTTTGACTACATGGCAACATGTTTCTTCCGAAATAAATATCCTATACAATGCATTTATAAGATTATTGGCTATACATGCATTGTCTGGGTACTGTCTCCCAAATATGTTAAAACAACTAGGATCCCTAAACTACGAAGTCTTCTGGCAACTTCACGTTTGCACTATGGTTGGTATCTCATGTAACTGTTTCCGGTTGGTTTGAAAAGATGCATCCTATACACAGGTAGATACCAGATTGCCATAATGGCAGACAGGAGCTGAAGCTATATTATTCAATTTATGATTTGGAGCATGTTTTTAAACATAGAATAACCCCAAGAAATGATGGAATTCTAGTCTATCTCAAATGCCAACATATTTAGGAAATTCACAACTGGACCAGCAGCTGTATTTTAAGCATACACATCTTTAACATCATAAGCCTAGCCTTGATGTGTGATTTAATTTATTTAGTTTGTGAGCTATGGGAGCTTCTTAAATAAAAATTCTATCAAGCTTACTTTAATTATTAAAACTCTTTATGTTCAGACTCAGTGACATGTATTTGTTGCCAAATTTTATTTGGCCAAGACACAAGAAGGAGCATTATAGCATTTCCATATTATTATTTTTTTGCCACTACATAATCTTTGGATGCTGGAGCTTGGGTTGCCAGTCTGGTTCCCCCTTCACAAGGTTATCTTCAAAGGTTTTTTTTTTTTTAGTAAGACTGGTGGAGAATGTAAGGAGTGTATTTATGCACACAATCAGAGTAAGGGCAAAGATCTGTCTTTTGATGTATCTAATGAGCCTTTTATTGCATATATTCATTCTGCCAGATTCATGCAGTTTTAAAGAAGGTCCAGATCTAGTCATTTTTTGTTTCAAAGTACAATTCATAGTCAAAATGAAAACTGACCTCCCCCTCTCCATAATAACCACACATTACTTCCAATAGGGAATTTTCTTGCAAAGAATCATTATTATTACTTCAGAAGGAAGAAAACATTAAACCTTCCAGCCCTATACAACTCTATAATTTTAGTATAATTAGCTTCACCAAAAATTGCAATTGAGTGGGTATTTTTTTTTTTTAAAAAAGTCCATTAAATGCAAACCTATATTTCAAATCACATGTTGCTTCTCTATATTAGATAACAAGATGCAGAAATCCCATTAGCAGAGCCAGGGTGTACATAGTATTTTGGGGTCTGATTTTGGTTTAGAAGCATGGAAGTCATACTTGGAACAAGAAGGAGGATTTTATGAAGTATAATCTATTTATAAGCTTTTTGGAAATAAAAAAATGTACCCTGACTGTGCAATCTTCCTTCACTAAATAAACTGCTTATTATTAATTAGCTTATTAATTGCTAAAATAGGAGGTATAGATTCCATTAGGGATCGGCAGGCTTAGGTTTTTGTCCAGTGTGTTTGTGTCTGAGTGGATGTGAACAATTTTATAGACAAAAGGGGAGATAGAGGGGGGGGGAGAGGGAGAGAGAGAGAGAGAGAGAGAGAGAGAGAGAGAGAGAGAGAGAGAGAGAGAGAGAGAGAGAGAGAGAGAAGAAATGAGAGATTATATGGAGTCATCTTGTGATGTAGGCCATTTTTCTCTCTGGAGTTCTGATTTAATACAAGGGACCTATTGAGGCATTTAAGGTCTTCTTTGATACACATGAAAACCATGCACAGTTTTAATTACATTGTGCTAGCCACCATTTTGATTTTTAAATCTTAACCTGCAGATACCCCTAGATGAGGCCCAATTATGTTTATTTATGGTAATAGAGCTCAACCTCAAAAAGGAGCATCTGGCATTGGAACTCACTCTTACCCAAGCTTGCTGGCTGCCAAGCAACTCTTCTTGACATAGAGAACTCAGTGGCCAAAAGAGAGACATAACAAAGATTAAGATAGGGCTGGGTTAGATGGTGTCTAATGTTTTATGTTCCCACTGCTCTTTGCCACACTCTTACAATGGAAGTTTGTTATACATCAATTCCACACTGCTCACAATGGGGGCTGATTTTTTTAAAAATCATAAAAAGGAATGGAGATACGCAAGCATTTTCCTACTCTATGGGTATTACCCTTACAGGGTTGTGATTTTGGGAAGCTTTAACTTTGTAGCCCCTTGTGATATGATCTCACAAAAATTAAAGGTAGTCATGATGGCCAAGAAGAAGAAAAATCCATATCCTTGAGCAACATTATTGGATTTATTGATTTTGTTTTATTTGAAAGGGCTTTTAGTTTCATTAAGTACCAATAGTTCTTATTATATATAAAAAAAAGATAATTTTTGAGGCCTAGAATATGTTTGCTCCCTTTGCCCATCAAGCTGTAATGTCTGTAAGAACTGTGGATTCAAATTCAGATGAGAAATCCAAACTACATGATTGATACTTCTTTGAATATCAATATTTGGCTATTCAGGCCATTGATATTTGAATTTATGTTAGAAACAGTCTGGAATTTAAAAAAATATCTGTTTTCTACTTGTCTTTCTTTTCTCAGTATGGCTATCATATATGGGCTGGAAAATGTTAACTGGCTACTAGAATTCAAGATTTAATATTGTTGTCATCTAGTGAAGATCTGTATTTTTGAACCCAGATGTGGTAGTTCTATTTTGTTGTCTGACCTGCCTCTTCTGACCTCTTGTGAAACAGGACTTGGAGGCAACAAGAGGGTGACTTCTCTGGCCTCCGAGGAATTGACATGGTGATGGAGTAGAACGCTCTCAATAGGTAAACAGCTGAAGTTTTTCTTCTGTTGGCAGGATGCTGTCATGACTTTCTAAGAAAAAAGCCCAAATCCTGCATATGTGTATTAGGGGTGGTGGGGGAAAGAAAACAAACAAGTTGTGCACATGTGTGAGAGAAATCTGTGTGGTTGGATGTGGCTGTAGAAAAGAAACAGATAAAGTTCTATGGGTCAAGGAAAAGTATAGTGTTTACTTAGATTAAACAGAAAGGGAGATATTGTAGCATTTGCCAAAAAAAACCCCCAAAGGTAATTTTTGTTAGAAACAGCACTTAGCTAACCTATCCAACATGCCAAAACAAAAGATTTCATTTAATTCAGACTGACCAAAAGAACACACATTTATTATAGCAAGAGTGGAAAGGATGGCCATCATATGCTGAAGACTCTGTAAGGAGGACACTGTCAAAGTTAAGGGTGTTCTTCAATGACACATTTTGTCTGAAAAGCATAAACTGTACAACTGAAATGCAAATACATGATCTTTGTCATCTTTTTTCAAATCCTCTGTTACACCCCATAATAATAAAATAATTGCTGCTGAACTTGTCATGTAAAAATAGTTTGGTAATCATCTAATATTGCTCTTTACTGTTATAGAATTTGTTAATTAGGGGTGCAACCATTAAAAATCCCCTCTTTGTCACTGTCCTATTTTCTTTCATTATGTCCTCATTTTGTAGGGCCTTTTCTTAGAGGATTTTAATGGCCACTCTAGCCATAGGTCTAAATAGAAGCCTGCACTGATCGTTTATTGATTAACTCCCTAATAATGAAGTTACTACTTTTATTTTTTTAATCTTCCCTATTAATTGTAAATTATTTATTGAAGATTTCTTTTTTCTTTTTCAAAAGGAACAGCAAATTCAAGTATGGGTATGAGAATTTCCTGCTAATGATATTTGATTGCTTTATTATTTTTGTAGAGCTCGGATAGTATCCTATGCAGCTGAGCAAATCTAAAAATATCCTCTTGGCATTTATTCCTACAGAAATGTTCAAGATGGAAAGGTGTTGCACAAACTAAAATAATTACTACATTGCGCAGACAATCAAACTCATATGCCTTGACCAGTAAAATAAAAATGATAAAATAGAATTGTAACCCCCAATATTTGTAAACATATTATAAATATACCCTCATGACAAATGATATTAATTCTTTAAAAATGCCAAAGGGAAAGAGTGGAGGACTAAATGATCTTCTGAGTAGTGGTGGCCATTTTTTTCTTTCTCATAAAACCATCCTAGAGATGAAAACATGTAGTACAGATTTGCTGCCCTGCTTCTAGTTATCACTTCAGTCACTCTTTACCCAAAGTGGGACCCTCCAGAGATGTTGGAGATTTCCAGGCAACCATATCAGTTAATCAAGACTGGAAATTCTGGGGCTCAGTAGTTGGGGTACATGTGGCCGTAGAATAAATGTTCTATACAGGAATGAGAAGATTTGTAGACTTAGAGAGATATCAGACACTTTTGTTTTAGAATTCAGTTATTTCTTAGCTCTCCCAACAGTCATTTTATAGAGAGGGCAACACAAACATCCTTATTTCATGCTCAAGTGCCTGTAATGCTGTGTCATTGCAGACACAAGATTCCATACAGGGCAAAATACATCAGTGTCCAGATATGTCTGTGTATTTACTATTCACAGGTGGAGTTACTTTTGTGAATGTACTTAAACCCCACGGACTTTTCTCCATATTTCCTTTCCTGCTTTCCTTTCCATTGGGGATTCCAGAATATCCACTAGAGAAGTCACAATTAAATTCCTCCTAGAAGTAAAAACTTTGATTTATCCATTTTTGAAACGTATAATTGATTTAGATGTTTAGGTGTCTAGGAATATAATATTCAAATGAAAATAATGCTCTTAGAATAGGTAAAGAAAATTTGTTTCAACAAGTAATACGAAGGGCCATTTCATGACACTTGGAGCAATCTGTGTCCATTAGATGGAAAGTTTGCAATGAATTGCAATCTTGATGCTAAGAGATCACAGAGGTAGGCTCTTGCATGATAATTGACAACTACCTTCTCCAAAGACTACTTTTAGAAATCCATCTGCATGTTTTTATTAGGGAAAATGAGCCCAAAGACTCAGTTCTAGAGACACATATACAGAAATCAAGATGCAGATATTCTGATATTTATATAAAAATATTGGTTGATTCATGTACAGAATATGTGAGGAAGTTATTGTCTAAGATTCATAGTTAAATTAAGCTACATAACCTCAAGTATGATGTAGACCTTAGGAGATTAATTTGATACCAGAAAGTCCTAGTGTTTATTCCACCCTCGGCCATGGAAGCTCACTCAGAGGCTTTGGGCTGGTTGCTCACTCTCAGCCCAATTTGGTTCACAGAGTTGTCTTGGTAATGGATGAATATATAAATAAACCCAGTCCTTGTAGGAACAACTTATGCTTTGAGTGCAAAAGGTATCACTTCAGTCTCCAGCATCTCTAGTGGACCTAGAGCTAACATTGTTGAGGTTTTCTGTCATATGTTTTTCACATGGCTAAAGGTTCATAATTGTTTTGTCAATTGTGCAGCAGCATTGCTTCTAAATTTTACCTTAAGGATCACTGTAAGTGTGAAAAATGAATGTCATGTTTCATGGTGGAGGACCTAGCAATAGCAAGCAAAAGAAGACATAAAAAGAGAATCCTAACTATGGTAACTAAGTGACCTTCCAATGCATTTCAATAGGATTTGCTTCTAAAAATTTAGAATCATAACCTTATACACTTAAATTCTATGCACATATCAGGAGGAATAAACCAATGAATAAAATAGGATATATGCTTGAGTATAATGAATAATACAGGTTTTAAGCTCTTCATGTATCCACAGTCATCTTGCATAGGGTTGCACTCTAATGAAGGTAATTGATCTGCAGCCATTGGTGTTAAAGATGGAGAAAGCAATTTGTTGAGAAATCTGTGTTCTCCATTATAAAATATAAATTAAAAATAATTCTATTACAGCAAAATAGTGGCATTGGTACATTCATAATGTATCTTATCCACCTCTCTCTCTCTCTCTCTGCTCTCACTTCCAGGCAAATAATGTTAGAGAAACTATGGCAGTATTTTTCTTCTAGGTGTAATAATCTGTCAGTATCAAATTCTCTGAGTCAGTAGGGAGCATATAGTGTTGATTTACTGAAATTCTTGGATTATGTCTGCTTGGTGGTGAGTGTAGATTTAAGAGAGGAGAGGTAAGGGGTCTCCAAAAGGTGAAGAAATAACAAAAAATGAAACCTACAAAGGAAAGAAATAGGTTGACAGCTAAGATGCAATGCAGTAACTCTGGTATCTTGAAGAAAAACTCTGGCATATAGGCCTCCAAATATTACATCCCATACATTTTACAACCTGTTCAATTATATCCCTAAACTGAATGGTACTGGTAATACTTGAATGAAGCAAGAAAAGAACAAGAGAACCACTACTGTTTTGTTCCAGTACAGAAATAATTTCAATTTTCTAGAGATGTAATTTTACAGTTGCTTATTGAAATCTGTACATGTAGTAGTGTAAGAATAATGTTGAAGCTGTTTAGTTTATATGAGAGTTTGTTCATATGGTGGGGCCCCATTCCCCATGATCCAGTCAGAGCTGAAGAAGCTTCTTGGATGAGAAGTGAAACGTCTTCAAAGAAAAACAAGGAAGTCCAGTTGCCTCTTGAAAAAGCACCTTTGGGACAACCACAACCAGGATGACTGAGAATCTCCATAGACATTTGCCTTTGCTATAATTCAGCCTTAAGGTTGAACACAGGGACACTCTAGTGCCCCCTACCTGTGCAATAAATTTAGCAAATTAAATGGTTAAAAGGGATCGAGATTGGAGGGCAGAGACTGAGAGTTTATTTTCAGTACTAAATCAACAAATCTGTCCCTCCGAGCTTCTTTTTTCCTTTATTGAAGTATTTGTGTTTCTGACAGAGTGAGGGGGTTAAGCAAGGGAAAGGTTTGGGGAAGATCGTCCTGAAGCTGCCATCTTTGCAAGCAGGCGGCTGGGTTCCCCAAAGCCTAGCAAGAGTCAGGAGAGGTTTGCACTCACCCAATGGTCACCTGATCAGGATAGAGGGTCAGACCAAAAGCATGGCTTCATTGGCCAAGCATGGAGGCTTCCTTGGAAGCTTCTCTAGCATTGGAATATCGTGCTAATCTAGCTGGGCAAGATTGTTCATGGACAATTGATGTACTTATGGATTATGAAATAATCCAAATTTTTGGGTTCAACATACTATTCGGGATTTGCGTAACATACTGAAATGCAAATTACAGAATTTTGGAAAGACATATCAAGTAGAGGTTAAGTCCTGGCCAACTGGCCTTTGATAGTTTTATTAATGATATTGATGGAGAAGTGGAAGGAACACTGATCAAAGTTGAAGATAACAAATAGAATAGTTAACACTCTAGAAGGCAGAAATAACACTAGAAATTATGTTAATCGGGTAAAAAAATAGAATGCATCTACGGAAGTTTTTTAACAGTTTCACTTTATTTTGTGTTGAACAGAAGTCCATCTTGAAACTTCGTCCAATTTTATACCGCATGTTTTAAGAACAATTGAGACAAACTGCACCAGGTTCACAGAAAGGAATTGAGAGAATGATCAAAGGATAAGATACAAGGTCTATGAAGAGAGAATGAATGAAAATGCTAAACATGTTTATCCTTGAAAAGAAGCTGGAGGAAGAGTAGAAAGACACTCTTCAAATAAAATCATGCAAAAGACCTGTTCCCTATCATTCCAGAGTACAGACTATAAAATAATAGATTGAAATTATTGGATTTAAACATGAAGGCAGATTCTGCTTGAATATTAAAGTAAACTTTTTAACAGTAAGATCAGCAAAAAGTCAAACAGCTAACCACAGAAGTGGTTAACTCTCCCTCTCACAATGTACTCAAGCAGAGGATATGTTAATTTGTTGGGATTGCTTTAATAGTCGCCTGAGTCTTCCAGAGTGGGTGGCCATAATAAATTTAAATAATAAGTAGCTTTGATGCTTCCACTGAACCACAGGTTGTTCCTTTCCAACTTTCTAATGCCACTGTAGCCTAGTGTGTTCTGTAATCCAACCAGTGACTGGATTTCAGCTTATACACTGTTTTTTGCTCTCAGAGTAGGCCTGCAAAAAAGGTAGCATTTTCAGTCACACATGAGTAATGGACTAGATTCATTTGTTGGGTCATAAACAGGCCCAGGTTTTTAAAAAACCTATTTGTTTTCTACTTAGTTTGATTGTCCTGGTTCTATTTTAGAAATTCTGCTATGCGATTAAATATACACTTATCAAAAAGTTCAGGCATGGGGATTGTTTCAGAGTTTTTCAACATCATCTGGTTCTTTCATGCACCATCCATTTTAATATCAAGTGATTATAAAAATATGTAGAACAAGCTACTGCAAAACTAAAACAAAGCATGGCCTTGTTCCACTTGTCAGTCACATGACTGAGAGCTGCTGTTTTGTGTGCATGTTTGTGTGAATTTGATGGTGGTTGCATGATCACAATGTAATGTAAATTGTCTTGAAAATAACTGGTTAAACCAAGTGTAAATCTTCAGAATAAACATGGAAGCACAGAGACATAATGAAATAGAAGGAACATATTTGGGTCTTCTTAGGATGACTTATTAGATTTTGGCTATGGTAGCCTAGTCATATATTCACTGCAAATGCCATCTTTCTTATCCATCCCCAAGGACCAAGACAGCGAGATCTCTCCTGACCTCTTTTATGAACCATAAGAGATAAACAAATTCATCATTTTGGTACAGCAGATAGGAAAGACATTTTTTGAGAAAGGGCCAGGCCAGAAGTGTTTATTCCTGTCTAGGATTTCTTTATTTCTTTAACAAGTTTTATATTGCTTCCTAACTAATAGCCTTAAGGCTGTGTATCAGTAACAACAGGAGTGCTAGAGAGTCAGACAAAAATAAGGAATAGATGAACCACTGGATTTGAACTATGTGGATTCAAATCTATATCTCAATTTAAATTACCTTGCAAAGGTTTTGTTCAGATAAATGAAGAACAAAAGAACATACCATATGAACCAGGCTAAAGTCTTTAAAAGAGATGCAAGAAACAAATTATTGGATTACTGAATTCAGTTTTGTGCAAGGAATGTAAAACATGGCAGCTGACTTTTAACCCCCCACAAAAGGGTAATTGGCACAAAGATGGCACAAAAGTGAACTTACGCAAGGATCCAAAAATAGAAGTTATATTAGTATGGATTTGGGCTGATTCTGTATTTAATAATATTCAGAGTAAACCATTGGCATCAATTAGAATTAATCACGACCAATTTAAGTCTCATTTATTTCTGTGTTTTATGGAGAAAATCCTACTGTCAATGATTAAGGAGGGGAGTTCATAATCAGTATGTGATACTTATGATTGCTTCCCCCTCCCCCTCCCTTTTCCTTTATTTCCAGGAATAGAAAATATATGCTGTCTTTTGTACAAAGTAATTACAGTGTGAACAATTTGGTGGGAACCATTCCTTGATGAGGCATTTTTCCCGAACATGCATAGACAAAGGAAATGATTTCCTTACCAAGAGAACTCACTTCAAAGCTCTTGGGCCAAACCCTAGACCAACTCAGGTTTCCGTTGTGTTCAGATCAGTTCAAGCAACAACTCCCACAAAGAATCAAATTCCTTATGCCTGGTTTCAATTTAAACCTCTGCAGAAATCACAGTGAAAGGGATTCACAATGTGACCACTTCTGCCTCTGAAATCAATTCTGCCACCCACTACTTTTTCTGGAGGGGTAGGGAAGTGACATTGTTATTAGGCTTCTTTGAGTCTGCAGTGCTGTTGAAGCTTGGAAACTATTTCAGCCAAGATATGTTGATTTGATAGCTCCCCCTTTCTTAAAATTCTTCCCTATTGAAAAAGTGCTTTCTTTGTTATGTTTCTGTATTTGCCTCTCCTAGGGGTGTATTAGAGGATACAGTGCTTGGGAGAAGGACAATGGATGGAGAGCTGCTGGGGTTCCAGCATCTCTTTGTGGCTTCCAGGGTAGCCCTTGGAACATTCCCAGTAACTGTGCATCTCACTCTCAATACTTGCTTAATGGCATCAGCTTAGATAAAATCTTTGCAGGTAAACACTCAGACAAATGGACATATGTTTTGACCAGGTTAACAAGTAGACTATCTCTTGTTTTACTTGGCATATTATTCCTCACTAGAGACAGGAAAACCTGCTTCTTGTTAAAACAGGTGTTGATACAGAAACTCAGACAGCACAGTGCAAATAACTTTATCATTATTCATTAAGTCTGAACTGGGCATTGTTCATATATCCCAATATATGAAATTAAGATTTATTTTGACTATAGGTTGCATAGGTTTGCACTGTTAATCTCCAGTTTTTCCCTTTAGCATTCTTCCCTTCTCAGTTAAGAACAAGACCTTTCTTAAAATTTTGTTTCCAAATAAAGCATCTTCAGACTTTTCCTCCAAATAATTGTATTTGTTAAATACAAATTCCAAATAATGCAAGTTTAATAATATGGCTATATAGAATAACAACCTATAATTTTACATTTTTAATAAGACTGCATCAATAAATGTTATATTTTTTCAGAAATATTTAACAAGGCAGTACTCCAATAAAGTAAACTTCTGGACTGGAATTGTAGAGTCTTCCTCTGCAACCCGAAGCTATCAAAAACACATGCTGTGAACTTTAATGGCAACATCCAGTGACTGACAAAGAAGTAACTATTCTCAATTTACCCAATTGGAAAAAACCCTCCTCCAATTTAAAAATAACTTTCTGAGAAAATTAAAATGGCAGCTTCTTGCGTTTTTTCCTTCCCCCTTCTGGAATATAACAGAAATAAAACACTCAATTTTGAGATAAATGAAATGGGAAGTTGGGGAATAGACCATATCAGTTGAGTACTGACCCACAAATAGATGAATTCCTAGATAAGATTCCAAATCTGTATGGGAGAAAAGAGTGAGTGACTGAGAAGAATAGTGAATAAGAAGAGGCGAGAACCACATGCAATATGTATCAGCTAAGAAGTAAGTTTTAAAACATCTTTATGCATAATTTATCTTTACAATCTATTTACTATTATATAAGTTACTTGTCTGAAAAATCTGGAAGCCTTTTCCCTGCGGGTGAAGCTCACTAGATAATCAAACTAACACCTCTGAAACCCACTCCCTACAAAAATATGTTTCAGCTTAAGATGGGCCAAATTTAGAAGAAGCTGCAAGCAGCACCTTTTTGCTTGAGCCTTTCCATCTGTTTAAGCTGTGAATCCTAGGTTCCTAGCTGTCTGTTTAAATTAAAAGCTGCAGGCAGCAAGGGACCATGGCAGTTTGTTCTTCTTTGTCAGAGTGATAATCACACAGTGGAAGACTTGTAAAACAAATGCTGAAACTAAAGTCAGGCAAGAATGAACTTTTCAGCTGGTTTAGTTGCTACTGAAATAGTATTGACTTCCATTACCCCAAACAGCATATAAAAAGGATATTGGAGACTGACACTGTTGTCCAAAATATCTAGCAGTGTTTTTCAACCGCAACAACTTTAAGACGGGTGGACTTGAATCCCAGGATTCCCCAACCAGCCTGAAGCTTTGAATATCTTAGTTTGAAAGTTAAGCTAAACTCAAGTAACAAATATAGAAACAGCTGTACATCTTTCGGTTGATATGAAAAGATTCTGACAGAATAACTAGTCCAAGCTGAACTCTTAGCACCTCTTGGCCATTTTGAATAATACCTGCAATTACTCCCTGATCTCCTAATTACCTTAAACCTCTTTAATTAAAGACTCTGTTTTAAAGGTAACAAGTCAAGCAGATTGATGCTGAGATTCTTCATACTGACACCCATGTGGTAGTGTATTGTCTCAGTGGGGACACTCCAGTGTTTTATGCCTGAAACACAGCCGCATTACCCATCAGAGCACAAATGCACAGTGGGCCAGCAGCTATGAGTGCACTTACATAAAGCATACAGTTGATACATTGGCTGATGTTTTTTTTGATGTTGAGGATTAAATATAGAATTGTCAGGTTCAACATCCATGAACTTGATTCTTCTGTTTGCCATTACAGCCAATCAGATTCCATCTATTTTTTTTATTTTTATTTTTTAAAAAAACAAAGCTCAACTTTCAAGATACATGTCCTCCAAATCAACCCAGAGAGAAAGCAACTCTTCAGCTCAGAAACTAGTCCCCAGGCATGTTTTCCCTTGAAAGCAGAAGGCAGGGCGCAGTGGCCATAACATGACATGACTAGTGACCATTGGGTGTGTCTCCTTTTTGAGCTCCACCTGGAATAATTGTATGTCCATGAATTCTGTATTTTCTAGGTTGTGCACAGAAGAAGTAACATTTTTAAGTATAGCCATATGAAGATGGCCTATTCTTTTGCCCTTTCTGGGCATTACATTTGCAATCTAAAGAATCTTTTTTAAACACCATGATACCAGTAGGTCTATTTCTGAGGAACTACAAATACTAGGCACTGTAAATCTGCTGCAGGACTATATATCTGTTCAGAAGTAATAAGCACAGCAGTAGTCAGACTGTATTTCTGTTGAGAAGGAAAGTAAAGAGCAGCAGTAGCAATAGCAATAGCACTTAGACTTATATACACAGAGCTTTACAGCCCTCTCTAAGCGGTTTACAGAGTCAGCATATTGCCCCCAACAATCTGGATCCTCATTTTACCGACCTTGGAAGGATGGAAGGCTGAGTCAACCTTGAGCTGGTGAGAATCGAACTGCTGGCAGTCGGCAGAATTAGCCCACAATACTGCATTCTAATCCTGTGCCACCACAGCTCTAAGTATAGAGTATAAGATAGAGTGGTTTCAGATTTTAGAATGGTATTTTTTCACTCTAGGCTGAATACTTCTGTCCTTCTTCCAAGATGACTTTGGCCTCTTTTCCAAAACTATCAGAGCTGAATGTCTAGTTGTGAGAATACCCTAAGTAGATGCCATGACTTTTGTAACACAGTTAAGAAATCCCTTTATAAATACCCAAAGGGATCTGAAGATAGGTAAAGAATAACTTCTTAAAAGACAAATAGTGGAGATTTAGGCACCTAGCTCAGAGATTCTAATCCTTATATTGTTAAAATAATTTAATGTACTTTGTTTTTATGGTTAAATTCTCATCAATGTTATTCTGAACACTAACTGTAATGTATAATTTTGGAAATTCATGTGCCCATTTATATATTATTTTTCTGTATTTTAAAACATCACTCTACTATTTAACCCTTGTATATTACATGTTTTATTTTCTTTCTTTTGGAGATAAGAAATGGAGGGAAGTTTGTTAAGGATTAGAGAAGCAGAGAAACAAGTCCCATCTTCTCCTATGAGCAGGATTCTTTGTGCCCAATTTAATCTATACTGTCTGAGTTAAAGCTTCCCACTGCACACACACATACACATGCAGACTGTAATATAGCAAGCATATGGCTAATGACTCATCCCAAGTGGAAAAACAGCATTTGTTATATTTTATGAAATTTTTATACATCCAAGGTACAGTACATCTGTTGCTATTTAGGCTGACATGTATGTAGAGGTTGGCAGAACAAGTTCTCTCTGTAGGGATGAATGAACTCCAAACTAAACCACAGAAGTTTTAAGACTAACTGCTTTCGAGAGAAAGCAAAGAAAAAGAGAGAGGAAAGGAACCTGTAAGTTGTTGTTGTTGCTTGGCTGAACTCTGTGATTCCTATGAACCACGTCACAGAATTAACTTTTCTTGAACAGATTGCTTTCTTTCAAAGCACTTTAATGTCCCAAACCATTTGTAAGTAAAAAGACATAGACTGGGGAGATTATGGTTATTAATCAGAAGGTTAGAACTACATTGGTTTCAGAAAGGTCCAATGTTTGGTCTCTGAAAATGCCTCAAATTCACATTGACAAGCAAATAAAGAGGCACAATGTTGTTCAATGACATCCAACTTTTCCTGACTTGATGAACATCATTTCACCAAGATTGTCAGCAGGGGTATCTGCAGGGAATGGTTAAAAAAGGCTATCTGTGCTCAGTCTGTAAACGAAGAGAAATATTGCAGAAGATAAGTGATTTTCTTCAAGCCAAGCCAATCCTAGAATCCACATGTGCCTCTGTCTCCAAAATAGACATGCTATTTGAAACCATTGAAAATAGAACTTTGGAAGCCTGGTTTTCTTCTCTGCATTTAAAGATATCCAACCACAAAACCCAAAAAAGAAAAGAAAAAAATGAAAGGAAAAAAATGAAAAAAAGGTCGCTGGTTACTCAAACAAATCAGTACATTCTTCAGATCCTCTGTACTCTGAATTTAGTAATTTCTATTATTAAAAATAATACTGCTGGTTTCCTATCAGCATTCAGTACAGTTGTGCTCTGCAACTGATATATTTTTTTTAAAAAAAATAAACGTATTTTCCTTATTACAGTAAAAAGAGCAACTTATTTGCAAAGGAAGGTAGCAAGAGAACTTATGAAACAGGCAACTGCTGCTCAGGGGAACTTGGAATTCTGGACAATGTAGTCCCAGGACATCCTAGCTGGGAAAGGCTGCCTATAATGCTAAAACCCCTCTCTGGAATTGTGCTGCTTAGGATGCTTGTCCTAACAGTGGAGTCATGGAAATGCCATGGGGCATTTGTTTCTTTGTCCTTTCACAGAGAAGATTTGCATGAAGATACTGTGTTGTATGTTATCATTCTCTTCCCCCCTCCCCGCCAGCTTTGCCTTCCATGATATTAGCTAACTATACTTCTCCTTTTTGTCTTTGAATGCCATTCATCCATTAAGTCTTAGATGGAAGTGAAAAATTACAAAATTGTCTTATAACAGAAGATAACCTGTTACTTAAACCTATAATCTTTGGCTTGCAAAGATGCTCTCTTATCTCTGAGCTTTGTCCTAGGGAGATGGACCTACTTCCAAATATAGAACTGGGGTGCAGATATTGACTTCTCCCCCCCCCTTGTGTTGAGCTCAGTGGAGTAAGATCAGGTTGTGGCTCACACTCTGCCTTGCAATATGCCAATTTTTCCACTTAATATAGTTTAAAGCTTCCCCCCCCCTTAAATGAAGTCAATTGGGCATAGACTCTGACTGACATTAGTTGTGCACACCAAGTTGTCTGTCCCAGACAAGATACAAATTAGCTTTATGTATATGTGTAAAAGGCTTAGCATTGGACTGCAGTGACAGCCTGTAAAAAACAGAGCAAAAAGTGAAAAGTATGGTTTAAAATAAGTTGTAAGCAAGAGAGTAATAGAACTGACTAGTAGAAAGATACATAAAAAATGGGTAGAGCTGAGATTGTACCTTTGTGACCATCATTTTGGCTTTGTTGACCATACCCTATGGATATCCTGCAGAGATACTTGCATGGTATCCTCATAAATCTAGAAAGACTTTGCAAAATTGTGTCTGTTTCTCTTTTGTTTTGGCTCTGCAATTAAAATATCCCTGTCAAGGCCAGCCATTAGATGAAGCTTGTGCCTTGCAGCTGCATCTGACAATTTAGGAGGACAATTCCCGTTAGATCTGCAGCAGGAAAGAAAAAAAGCTTGCTTCTTTCCCCAGATGTGTTCAGTTATAGCTTTTTTTCTCCTCCTATTGCTAATTACAATGGGCAGGGAAGCAAAATTTTCATTGGAATTGTGATTGGGAAGGGAAGAGTCTAACATTTTCTCCCTGTGCACTTGGGTCCTAAGGAAATTGGGTACCCCGCCTAAAATTAAATGTTTAAATACTCTGACACAACACAGAGTTATGCCATTAATGTAACGTGAATTAATTTCTAACCAGATCAGCTGTCCTGGAAAAAAAAGGCCTAAGAAACTTAAAAAATCAACAGAATCCTCACTGATCTTTAATTGCAAATACAAATGCATCTGAAAATTGCATTCAGTTTACTGATGGGCAAATGACTGAAAACAGTCTTGCCAATGAAATGAGTATACTTACCCCAGTCAATGACTATAAAAGCAAGACGATAGTACCTCATAAACAGAAGTGTAAACCAGCAGGAAAGCAGAGTTTCTTCTTCCTTTAAGCACTGAAATTGGCAAAGAAACAGACTAACACCAGGGAATGAAAGCAAATCCTGATTTCTTTATAGTCCCCCAATTTGTTAAGGTTCAGTTTAGAAAAAAAATCAAAGATGTTCAGCAGTGTATGCACAGATGTCTTCAAATGCAGTCGTGTCTTGTGAAAATTTGTGACTTGTGGCCATGGGCTATTATCTGGGAAAAACTACGATCCCATAGTTAATATCACCTGCTAAGTATTTTGTTGAGTAAGTTCATGGTCTGTCTCATTTTGTCAATGACATATAATACTGAACATTGTCAAGATTCTGTAGCAGTTCAAAATCTGTTCTTAACATCTATGAACCCATGTCATCAGCTATGTTTGGAGCCTGTTATTTTGTGGATCACCTGTGAGATGAGATGAGATAGATGATAGATAGATAGATAGATAGATAGATAGATAGATAGATAGATAGATAGATAGATAGATAGATAGATAGATAGATAGATAGATAGATAGATAGATAGATAGATAGATAGATAGATAGATAGATAGATAGATAGATAGATAGATAGATAGATGGATGATAGGATGTTCCCTCTTTGAAAAAAAGAGAGTGAATAGCGAGGTCATAAAAGTTTCTGCTTTCTTAGAATAGGAACAACTTTAATTTAAAAGATATTCCCAAATATTTTCTTTAGGCTTTCCAGGGCAACATTAGAGCATCTTTGGAATCTGTAGGAATCAAAATGTTCTGTGAGGAGGTGCCTGGGGGAACATGGTTCTGTGACATGACAAGTGATGCAATCATTTTGAGATCAGCTTCTTTATTCCACCTTTCAGATTTCTGTGGTATCATTTGACAGAGCATATATTAAAATGCCTCTGGGGATAAACTGGAGAAGAAGGTTAGTGGAAAGCCTGCCTGGGTAGCCTGAAATCAATCTCCCCTCCCCCTCCCCTTGACTGAGATGTAGCAAGTGTCTGACACTGCTGACTACTTCAAATCCTATTGGTTGGGAAGGTCAACAGAGAGTGAGACAAATTGGCCAGAGTTATGTAATCACTTTTGAGTGGCATGCAAGATTACTGAATAATAGAATTGAAGATACCTCAAAGGTCATTTAATCCAAATACTTGCTAGTGCAGGAAATCTGCCACTCTGTGCTTCTAGAGAAACTCAAGGATAGTCCTCTACTATCTGAGAAAATTTGCTCCATGCTAAACTCTTTTTGACATCAGAATGCTGGTTCTTGTCTTAATCTCAAAACCCCCTTTCCATGTCATTTTAATTACTTAATCTTGGTTTTACCCTCTGGAGAAAAAAAATAAATCCTGCCATATAAGTTTCAACCCTGTGGAGTTACTTCATAGATTTTGGTACTTCTGTTGGATCTACAGCATTCTCAGGTTTGGCCCCAAATCATTATCATATAATAGTTTGTATAATACTTCCATAATCTTTGCACATTTTAATCCTCTGAGCTAAATATTTTAACTGTTTATCACCTTGTTTGGATTATTTATGGCAAAGTAGATCAATATAAGGGCTAATAGGAATTTTTACATTTGAAAACTGAAGACCTGGCATTTCGTACTTTGGAATGGGAGAAGAATGGTTACCTCTGAAGATTTCTATTTTACTTTCTTAGTGGCCACTGAAGGGATACTTTAAATATTATTTTTGGAAATGTTATATTTCATCATTACACAAAAGACCAGTCTGTTGACTGGCACTGGGAGACAACTAGTTGCATCCAGACCAATTCTGACTCTTTTCTTCCATTCACTCTTTTGATGTTGCTAGGTAAAGAGATGCAGAAAGGGAATATTGTAAATTGGTCTTTTAGCTTTTATTTTGTTGCAGAATTGCAAAGTTAAAATAGCAGGCTTAAGAGGAATCCTGTAGAGTAGTGTAATGGTATGTGAGATCCTAATAGGGTATTACTTTGTAGCATCCAGAGAGAATGGCCGCAAAAATGAAAGCGGAATAGCTACCAATGTATGAGTTTAAATCTCACATTGGCAGCAAAAATTGTTATTGTGTCAGCATGCTTGTGATAAGTGGGCTAAGTAATATCAGAAAAAGGTAGACAATGAATCTACATTTTGATATCTGTGAGAATCTTTTGCCTGACTTTTTTTTTTAAAAAAAATCATTTTAATTTAAAACATAAATGGGAAGAGAGCATCAGTTGTCATCTTTCTTTCCAAAAATGCCTCTGGATATTTCATGATTGTTAGAACAATTAATCAGTGGAACAACTTGCATCCAGAAGTTGCTCCAACACTGGAAGTTTTTAAGAAGAGACAACCATTTGTCTGAAATGGTATAGGGCAGCGGTAGGCAACCTTGGCTCTTTTATGACTTGTGGACTTCAATACCCAGAATTTCTGAACCAGCCATGCTGACTCAGGAATTCTGGGAGTTGAAGTCCACAAGTCATAAAAGAGCCAAGGTTGCCTATCCCAGGTATAGGGCTTCCTGCCTAAGCAGGAGATTGGACTAGAAGACCTCCAAGGTCCCTTATAACTCTGTTATTCTGTTATTCTGATATCATGAAGGTCCCAGTGGTTTTCTTAGGAAACAAAGTTGATAGATGGTTGCAGTCTAGGATTCTGGCTGGTGATGTGCCCACTACTCAGAACATATACAGGGCAAGATAGGAAGGCTTAGAGGGTTCTGTGATGTAAAGAATATCTGGGAAGAACCTCTTTAAGTAGTCTTTTCATAAGCAATGATGAGTGATTGGCTGCCTCTTCTTAGATTGATTAGTGTAAAATATTAATTCTGCTTATGTTAAGTTCTGCTTCTAAGTCTCTTCTAATTGATAATCATTAATTGCTGCAATCGAAGGGTTGCATTCAGTGTAACACTAGCAGAAAAAATGTGCAGAAGAATAATTAGCACAATAACAGTAACAGTAACTAATGATATGGAATATAAATTGTAAAAATACATGTGCAATTATTACATCATTTAATAATTACCAAAGCATGAAAAATTATTTATTTATTCATAGCAATCACTAGAAGCTGCAGTGAAATAATATCATTGAATAAGATCTTAAAGTTGTACTTCAGAATATTAAATATTTATTATTCATAATCATAGTTGTTGCTTTTCTAATTCTTTAATCTTTCAACATGCATGGTACTTGCATGGGTTAATATCCTAGTCATTATAATGGATTGGAGGGATCTCATCTACAGACTGCAACTGTTCTCATTAATCCCATTGTCCTCCTCCTCCTCTTCAGTTGAACTAGAAAATATGAAAAAAACCCTTGCATTTGAAATATATTTTCTTATGTTAAGTAGGATTTGCGTAATGTTTACAAACTCAAGAGGGATCACTTTTGTTTTGCAAATAGACTTTTAAGGCAAATCTCTGGAGAATGCTGACATCAAAAAGTTGCATAGGTGAGAGGCATTTCAAATGTGTGATCAAAGTCAATTTTCGGTACAGATTTAAATTATAACATGTTTGGTTCAAACAAAGGATAAGATGTATCTAGTCTATGTACTGAGACAACATGAGGTAAGCCAAGTTTAATGCAAAAATTAAATATATATTGGATACATTAGAGATTTGGATAAAATACTGATAATTATCAGTTGTCACCCTACCCTTTGTTTATGATATCCATTGTTAATTGGGCATTATTTTAAAAAAATATCAGAAAAATGTTTAGCAATGGCTTGCAAAAAAAGGAAAAAAAGACAACTGCACTTTTTAAAAGACTGTCATTGCTTGGCAAAGCCGCAGCACAGGTGAGTAAGTTACCCTATTAGTTCTAAGCTAATAATAGACTATATCAACTTCAAATTGTTTTCCAACATAGCCACCTTGAATAAGCAGTTGCACAACATCAGTCATGAGAGTGGATTCCCCCTTTGAGTCTGTGGCCTTTTGGACTTTGTGTGAAAATACCAGCTACTGGACTTGAATACCTGATTTCCTCAGAAGATGAGCTTGCAAGTTAGATATTATATAGAAAGACTTTAAGTGTAAACCTGCCCTCTGTTGTTGAAAATTATTTTCTTAGGTGAGTAGACCTTAGGGCAGAAACTTCTTATTTTCTTCTACAGTTTTGCCTTGTCCTAAAGAGGTCAAATTACAAACTTCTCTCACTGGAAACAAGAGATTTGAATAATCTAGTTTTTTCCTCTTTGAAATCACAATTCTGCAACTCTTTAAGTGGTTTTTGTTTTCCTTCTCCCTTTTCTCTGCAGTGTTTCTCAACCTTAGCAACTTTAAGAAGTGTGGACTTCAACTCCCAGAATTCTCCAGCCAGCAGAAACACTGTTCTAGGGACTTCAGACCCAAATATGCTGAGGTCTAGTTTTAAGATGTGGCACAATACTGCAATACCTTTGTTTTCATAAAGTCTTTTCTGCAGCTCTGCTTTTTGTACCCCATCAGTCTATTTCCCAGATAAATTTATAAGCACTTGACTCTAACTTCTGCATTGTAGTGTCCTTTCATTATAAGTGTTATGAGCGAGCTTCTTTCTAGCCAGTTTTAGCCCTGTCATCTTATCTGGTCAGATCATGGAATGCTAATTTCTACAGAAATGAGTGATGAGATTTAGCACCATATTAAGTGGATTAAGCATCATTTTTCAGATGGGAATAAAATGTTTGAATTAGGAAAGCGATCATATATCATTATTAGTTATAGCCATATCTGGACTAAGCATGAGATTCAGACCATTATTAATTGCTTTACTGCATCCAATTTAGTTGTATGTCTTATTTACAACCATGGACAGTGAGGTACCTTTATGAAATGCTCAGTAGGAAGTGAAATCAATTATTATTTCTTATTATTTGTTGCTGTGAAATTGCACATTCTACAATTAGTGTGAGAGGTACCGTAGATCAATTATTCTCTTAAAGGGCACCTTGTAGGACACTTTTTAAACAACCCACTGAAAGTTACTAAAGGATTGGGGTTTGGGTTGGAAATTAATTCCATTAGTATCAATTTTGGTACTTGGGAATCTTGTACTCAAAATCTGGCATATTTAAACTGAAATCCAGAATGTAGCTTAATGAGAAAATCCAAGTAAATTTAATGAAAACAATACACGAAGAAACGTAAGCACACAAAATTCTGTTTTGTCTAAATAATCTACATAGGAGCAAACCTTTTAAAGTATCAGTTGATTTTTTGAGAGCCTCTTGAGAGTTATAGCGAGCATGCTTGGAGCAAGGTGGAGAATGCAGTCTTCTGTATAAACCATTGTGCATTCTTTATAAACTTTGCGTTCCTGAGTAGACCCTTCTTTTATTAATCATGATAGGTTATTTAGTACACCAGTGGGGAATTTGGTTATTTCTGAAATTAGCAAGTATTATTCTAAAACTATTGGTCAACGGGGACAAGAAATAATTCCATAGATGAAAAATCCTTCTCTGAATGGTATTGTCTGTCTATCTGTCTGTCTGTTCTTAAATATAAGTGGAATCAGAAAAGGAATGACAGTCATGCGAAAGATAATGTCATTTTTAATGGAAGGAGATACCCAGAATGATATTTCAGGATTCTGTTATGGACCCAGTGCATTTTAACATAAATGTCCTAAATGAGGTTATAGATGGGATGCACATCAAATCTGTGATGACACTAAGCTGGGTAGGCAGGAGGGATATAGCTAACAACTCAGAAAACAGGTTCAAAAGAATCTCAATAGACATGAATACTGGGCCCTAGCTAGCAAAATTTATTGTTTTACTTTTGTTGTATGCCACCCAAAATCACTTGCTTGTGAGATGAACAGTTATGTAAATTAGATAAAGGAAAGGAGTCCCTATGGATTTTATTCCGCTAGTAGTTGCTGACTCTAGGGGTCGGTGCTCATCTTCATTTCAAGGTGATGAACCAGCGCTGTCTGAAGATGTTTCTGCAGTCATGTGACCAGCATGATGTCATGGAGCACTGTTTCCTTCTCACTGAAGTGGTACCTATTTATCTACTCACATTTGCATGCTTTCAAACTGCCAGGTGGGCAGGGGGTAGGCGAAGACAGGCATTCACCCTATTGCACGGCACTTGGGTCTCAAACTCAGGTTGTCGATTTTCCAGCTGACAAGCCCATTGTCTTAACTGCTGAGCCATCATACCACCCAAATTAGATAAATAGATAAATAAACTGCCGTTCAGTGGTGAGAAATGGAGGGTACTGTACTTAGGTAAGAAAATACAGATGCACTTGTTAGAAGGATCTGGGCATCTTGATAGACCATACATTAACCATGAACCAGCAGTGTGCTTCCCACTGCTGCAATTAATGCAACCTTGAGCTGTAGCAACAGAGCTATAGTGTTGAGATAACAGGAAGTGATAGTTCTGCTCTATGCTATACGGATCAGAACACACTTTGAATTCTTTGTCCAATTTCTGTTGCCACAATACAAGAATGACCTTGACGTGCTAGAATGAATGCCAAGATTGACAAAAGGTGGTGAAGGGCTAAATGGAGACTGAATCTCATGAAGAATGGTTAAATGAATTAAATATAGTCCAGAAAAGAGATGGTGGAGGCAAACCTTCAAACACTGAAAGAGTTGTCACAGGAAGAGAGTATTCCATAGCTCCTAAAGTCAGGACAAGAACCAACACGTAGAAGTTTTATAGAAGGAGATAACCTGAAACAAGGTGGGTTTGGCTGACAATAGGAGCTATTAAGCAGTGAAATAGCCTCTCTCCTAGAGCCATGGTACCCTAGCATTGAGGTTTTCAACAAAGTTTGGACAGCCATTTGTCTACAAAGGCCATGTCCCTTCCAGCCCTCCAGTTCTGAGACTGTAGTCACTCTAGAAGTCATAATTATATTTGTCATACAAAAGGCACCAGGTAATGTTTCTTGTAAAAAAATGCAAGGCAAAATTAGCAAGTGACAAATCTTCAAAGGGAAATCTGAAAATAAATTACTTAGCAATGGATATACAGAAGCACAGACACAATAAATTACATGTTGGGCAAAACAGCAACAACTGAGATTCAGAGAAAATAAATGCTGCTTTATATACACAGTAGGTATCCACTACTGTTTAGGACAGTGGTATCATGGGAGTTTCAAACAAATATTGCTAAGAAAATAAAATATTCATCAGCAAACAAAACCTAATATCTGTATAATCAGAAAACAGGGATAAATTTGCCATTAAATAATAAGGTTTTCTGACTATTAAAAAAATTAAGAAATAAATACTCTAAAATATTTGAGGTAATGACTGTTTCTCTCACAATAATTTCTAGATGCCCCTATCTGTTAAAGAATTTATTGCATCCCTTGGCTCTTCACAGAGTCACTTCCGTATTATAGTGATAATTGAAAAGGCAATGGCTGCTCATATTAGCTTCCCATTATTCCTATGGATGCCACTTCTGGCTATTTGCAGAGGTTGGCATTTGGCATCAGTTTGTAGGTATGAGTCAATTCAGGACATGCTCATCAATACATTCAGTCTGAAATCACTTGGGATCATCATAAGCTATTCACTACTTGTCAGTATTAAAATGATTCTGAAATGGGCTTTGACAAGGGGAAAATGTCATTTGCAAATGAAAGGCAATATAATGGTATTTATTTACCACTTAGTCATATTTCTGCCCAAAATGTACATTTCTACAGATTCTGAATGGCTCTTGGTAAAGATGAAGGTAAAGGTTTCTCTTATCCAGTCGTGTCTGATTCTAGGGGGCAGTGCTCACTTCCTTTTCTTAGCCCAGAGAGCCTGCGTTGTCTGGAGACATTTTCCGTGGTCATGTGGCCAGCACAAGGAATGCTGTTACTTTCCCACCAAAGTGGTACTTATTTATCAACTCGCATTTGCATGCTTTCAAACTGCTAGCTAAGCAGGAGCTAGGCAGGTAATGGGAGTTCACCCCATTGCAAAGTGCTCACGTCTCAAACCCAGGCTGTTAGCTTTCCAGCTGACAAGCTCAGCATCTTACCCTTGAGACATCATGTGCCTGGCTTTTAGTATTAATATATTAAAAATGAAAAACAATTAATTCAATTACAATGTATCAATCAATCCAGTTCCCAATCATTTGGGGATTTCAGTTGATTTTATTCAATCCCAAAAGTTGTTTTTCTGAAATATCATGTTCGTTGGTATACAAATCCAAATCTATTTCTTGGTAGAATATGACTTTTTAGATGTTCTAGTAGGCGAATGACATGCTTTTATCTGAGATGGCTGTCCTTTTCCACTGAGTATGCAAACTCAAAAGGATGCACATAGAACAATGAAGGAAGAAAGAATATCCACCCAGCCAGATCATTTAAATAAATTTTGATAATCAGTGGAATAACAGATGCCATTATAGATTCAGTCTAAGACTATTTCTCCACATCCTAAGCCTCATAGCTTTCAAGTCAGAAATGTCATGACATCTCCTGTCTAGTGCAGGGTAAAAATATATATTTAGGTATTTTTATTCCATGCTGGCAGATGATCTCCCCTCATGGCTATATGTCAAGTTAAAGAGAAGGAGAGAAAGAACTGTATCCTGTGGCATCCCATAATGGCTGAAGACACAATCTTTTCTATTTACTACCATTGACTGGAAGTGGTCACTCAGAAATGAAAAACACTGAAGAACACTTCTTCTCATCTCAGCTCTTAGAGCCAGTCTAAAAGGATATCATAGTTGATAGTATATAAGGCTGCTGAGAGTTTCAGCAAGACCAGCATAGTCAAATTTCCTCTATCCTATTCCCACAAAAGATTATCAACAAGACAGACCAATGTGGTTTCAGTCTCATATGGATTAGAATAGAATAGAATAGAATCCTTTATTGGCCAAGTGTGATCGGACACACAAGGAATTTGTCTCCGGTGCATAAACTCACAGTGTACATATAAACAGCAAGTAATAGATCATATGTCATAATCATAGTTACAATGATTAATCATAAGTTACAACAACAATTGATAAATCATAAGAAACCAATAGGAGAAGATAGTAGGAAAGATGAGAAAATGAGAAAAGATGGGAAATGAGACTGTGCTGTGGGAATTAAGTGTTCAGCAGAGTGATGGCATGGTGGAAAAACTATATGACTGATTGTTTTGGCATGCAAAATATCAGGATAATCCTGTCAATCCAGGCTCTCCGTAAATTTAGCCCAAGCAATTTCCCAACATATTTCTCTAAAAAGGGAAGATTGTAGAATAATTGATAAAGATTCTAAAGTAGTTGAGTCAATCTGGGTCATTGAGGACATGATGTATCATTGTATTTGAAGTAAGGAGCCCAACCACTTCACTCGGGAAAATATTTGGTTGATCCTGATAAGAAACAATGTCTTTTCTTACTAGAGAGATTTTGAAATGCTTAGAGTTATGTCTAGATTCATGTCTAGATTTCTAGAGACTTTTTAACAAAAGATAATGCCTGCTGCACTTTTACTGAATAATATTTGTATTACTCTCCTCAAATAACAATAAAAAAATCTAGAAATACTGACACTTTATCCATTATAATCATTGCAATTCAAGTTGGTTGGAGTTTAAGCCAGTTTTGTAACTCTATTGGATGAGAGTTGTAAAGAAGGTGGAGAGGAAGTAACACTGTTGATTCTCCTTGATCTTTTAGCAAGTTTTGATACCCTTGCTATTTTGCTGGGCTGCTTTATTCCATCCAACAGATTAAGTTATGGAAAGTGGCATTGTAGTCTTTCTGCTTAGCTCCATAATACTTACAATAAGTTGCTTACAAGCATCCAGTTTAACTTTATTTTACATTTTATATGAAGAAGTTAGGCTAGAGCACTCAAGGATTCAGAGCAGGATGCTTCCGGTATAAAGTTGATCTTCATCAAGATGTCTATTTTTTATTTTTTTTTAAGATAAAGTTGTTCAGGTGCTAATTTAATTTACAAATGAATGCCCAGAAAATGAAACTAAAATATGAAATATGAAAGTCATCTTCTTCTGACAGTGCAGCCATTATAGATGGATTTGTAGTCCCCCTGAACATTAACTTGAATTAATCCTTGATCTAGCCTTGTCACTTGTGATTTAACTAGACTAAATAGGGATGTCTCTTTTCGGTTTTGACTGTTTCACTTGGCTAAGAACAGCCTATCCATAATGAGATATACTGTGATAACTTTCTAGTTGGTGATTGTAATGAGTACTGCATGAGGCAGTCCTTAATATTGATTGTTCTTAAATTATATCAAGTGTTACTTCTTGATTCTAATATATATGGCCGGAAGGGAATCATGCCACTTGGTTTTTTTAGTGGATTGGTTTTTTATTTTATATTTACTGTTTCTTAAATTGTATTGAATCTATTCTGTTTTGTTTTAGTGTATTTTGTTTTGCATGTCACTCTTTTCTTTTGCATCAAAGATGGTTTAAAGATAATGCTGATTACTATGCCTGTGTAATGGACTCCCCATGGAATTCCATGGTTCTGTGCCACCCACTCCTACATGCAAATTTCCTGTAGCATGAGGCATACAAAGCATGACAAGTTCTCACTCATGTTTCAAAGCACAGTCTCTCTTTTTTCAGAGCTATTTGTTATTGTCTCCACCATCACAAGTTTAAAAAAGGAAAGTTAATTAAATATGGAACAAGACTGAGCAACATCTTTTAAACCATCATGTCATTAGAACTGGATTCCTCAGAGAGCTGCTTAAAAGGGGTTTGAGAACAATGACTGTTCAATCAGATATTTATGGGCATAGTTATGTAAACACACTCTTTATTGTCTATGTATATTTAATATAATTATCAGTTTTGTACTCAGACTCTCCGGAGACACAACAATCAGTGTTGCTTTGAAAATGTCAGCAGAAAAGACAATTATTAGGCTTGCAAATATTCATAAATTATATTTTAAAATCCTGTAAAATGTATCCTGTGCAACAGAGTTCTTTGCAGTAACTGAATAATTACTGTATTTCTTTGATTAAAATTCATATTGAGCAAAACTTGAAAGATGTTGGAGATAGCAGATCATAGCAAATGAGATCAGAAGCATTCTGGACAAATGAAAAATTGCTATGAAAAGGAATCATTATGTATATGGATGGAAGACTGAAATCTTGATTCTGTGAAACACATAAATGGACACCTGTATTTTTTCATTTACTTGTGTTGCTGTTTAATGATTATTTTAAGGCAGTGCCAAATAGATTTAATTGATCATAGGCAAACTTATCTGGGAATTCAGCATGGGGAACCTCAACCTTCTATTATAAAGTTTTGAATTTGCTCAACATTTGGCCTCAAACTATGCAGTAGTTTTACATTGATTCCTTGATTATTCAACTATTTCAGATGGAATAAAATTATGCAGATATATTGAAATGACTAAAGGCTTGGGCTCAAGAATACACACACACAGAGACACACACAGAGAGAGATACACACAGAGAGACACAGACACAATTGAGCCTTTGTGATCTGAAATTGACTAAATTTGTTGCCCTGTTGGAAATATTTTTCCTTGGTGACATTGTTAGCCTATATAAATTCTTATTCAAATTTCAGTCCAATTGAAGCTTTAGATCATGTTTAGAAATAATATTATGTCCTTTAGGAATGGAAAAAAAATAAAATACCTGACTCTGTCCTTGCCTTAACTCTAGGGGCATTTTGCAAAGGAAAGTGAAACTTTGCAAAGAGAACATTTTATTTTCCAGAATTGCAAAACGGCCCTTTGATTATCAATTGATCTGTAGTGTATAAAGAAATACACTAGATAGAAGTAATGATATAGTCCTGTCCATGCAGTCAGGAGCTTCCCATGAAATCATTTCCATTACCCAAGGCACTCTGCTCGCTCACTGTGGCAACGAATATTCTGTTTTCATACCAAGTTATTTCTAATTGTCACCAATTATGATTCATTTGCTTTTATGTGTCTTGCCTGTCACAATATTAACATTGCTAAGGCTTCCCCTTTGCGGGCTATGAAAATCTGTTGTGACATCTAAATAACGAAAGATTCAATCAAGGGATGTATTAATTGTTAATTTTGTTATAAATAGAGGGGGTATCTTGGCATATAAAGAACAGCTCTTTCTTCTTTCTGAAGGACAGTGTTTAAATGAGTAAGAATAAGATAGGTGCATTTGCCATATCAAAATTACAGCTCAATTCGAGCGCGCATTAGACACTTGTCTTCTCCAACTATTTATCTTTACTATCTAGCTAGAGCCATTATCTAATAAAGCCCCGCCTGATCTCACCTGGTCTTACTCTTAAATAGCAACGAGTTTTATGGCACCTTAAAGACCAATAAATTTATTATGGCACAATCTTTAAAGTGCCACAAGGCTCTTGGTTGATTTTGCTGCAAAATATTAATACGGCAGTCCCGCTGGGGATATCCTACTGCTATTTGACAGAGTTGGAAAGGAATTGTATTGTGGTTCTAGATTGTCTAGTTGAATATTTTAATGTTTGTTTTTCCAACATTACAGTTAGGTGTGGTTTAAGTAGATTTGTTCTTTTCAGAATTGGAGCAGCTTATCCTTTTAGTCTAGACATAACTGCAGGAGCTTACATATTCCTCTTCAGAAGCTCTGAGGAGGCTTGTACATCTGACAATCAATTGACAGCTGTATCCCAATTTGGCTATTGTAATACTTATTCCTCCAATCTTCCGTTATAAACCAATAGATGGTGGCAAATAGTTGGCATTTTGTGCATCTTTCTGTTGCCAT
The DNA here is from genome assembly GCA_023970755.1 of Azemiops feae. Lineage (NCBI taxonomy): Eukaryota > Metazoa > Chordata > Lepidosauria > Squamata > Viperidae > Azemiops > Azemiops feae. The sequence goes on from JALGBA010004253.1 coordinate 3,448,547, forward strand.
CTAGAGATTTTCCAGAGTTTTGGAACTATCCTTCCTCAAAATTGTTGGAGGTCGAAGCAGTGTTTTCTGCCTTATATTTTCCCTGAGTATTCCCAATTAAGGTGGCTGTAACCTGCTTGAATCCCGTCATGCATGTCTTCCATTTCCCTTTGTCTCCTCTCTGCTGTGATATGATGATCCATTTCATGATTGTGGCTTGCTTTAGCTTGGATGACCCACTGGGAAGGACTATGTATTAGATACCCAATGTATTCATACACAATCTCTATCCTTTTTTCTCCTTTTTCAGTAAGCCGAGACCCCCATCAGAGTAAATACTCTGATGAGCCACCTTGGAAAACTCAAATCTCACTGGGAAGTTTGAATGTCTTTCATAATCTATTTAAACAGCTTTTTAGAGCATCGTCAAAAATTGGCAACTAATTAGAAACGAAAGTCAATTCAGGCATTTTCTCTTAGAAATTTGCTCTTCAAATGAAAAGTTGAGTAAGACCAAGATATTTTTGTTTCCTCACCCTGAATGGAAAACTTAAAACAATATAAATAGTGTCTTCGCATTTTCTGTCGCTGTTTACTATATTGCTATATTTGCATAACTAGATACTCAACACTTTTGTATGTTTTGCAAGCTGTCATGACATAAGAAGCAAGTAATACGCTGTGTTTTGCTTGCTAACATATTTTTGACATATTTTTGCTTTTGATTATAAGATTGCATTTTTCCCAGCTACCATCTGTCTCAACTCAGTGGCACAAACACAGTAGGGTGTAATAATTTTAACATACTTGAACTTGATGAAAAACATGCTATTTACAGTTTTAACCAATATGTTACAGTTTCACACATGAAGACTGAAATAAATGCCTGTACTTTTTTTGTTTTATTAAAGAGGTATCTGTCATGAAGAATGAATATTCAATCCAAATTGGCAGAGATGATTACTACTTTAATGGAATTAAAATTGGCTTGGGGTTTATTATAAATAGAATCTGGCACTGGACTGATTGTGTAAGTACAGTTGCTTATGTTTATCCTTTTGTCAGCAGAAATAAGATTCTTTATTAAATATGGCCTTTTCTTTTCTTTTTGTACTTGGCAACATATGCATAAAAATCTCCAGGCTGGAGAGAGAAATATGACACATTTTTCCTTGAAATCCCTGGCAAGCAAAGACTTTTTAAAAAGTGTTCTTCCAGCCTTTCCATCTGTGGAGACTCGGAAAGTAACACTCGGCAAACTAGACATCTCACTTGAAATCTGCCCTGGCAGGAAAAGACAAGCAATTCCAGCCCTTTGTGATATTCCATTGCTCTAATCATTGCACAAGTGTTCAGCGGTATATCACAAGTCTAATATGGAAATTGGGTTGGGAATGAATGTTCATATGAGCACATTTCTGGACAAAAGAAAAATGAGAAGGCCCTGATGGTATAGTCTCCCTTTGCTCCTACTTGGGACCAACAGGTTAATTCAGTTCTCAACAACCTTTCTCTGTTAAAGCTGAATGATCTCCTAAAGGAAATAACAGGCTGGGCTGTTTACTGAAGCACTTTTTCTGGTCATGTCCTCTACTGCCATCTCTGTCAGCACTGAGGACAAGGGACTCGCAAGCAGAGAAACCTATGTCAGTGCTGTGGCTGGAATTTAACAAGGTTACCACCTGTAGATGAAAAGATGAGGGATCCCTTCCATAATAACATATCATTCCAATAGTGTTTGAGACTTAAAATGTACAGATGTAGAAAAAGGACAGGAGCAAGGGTGAGATTCTGAGCACATTTACTGGGAGTAAACCCAGCAAACTCAACAGGCTTTCCATTTCTGAGAAATACACTTGACATTGCCAATATGCAGGGAGATAAGACTTGAATTAAAACCTGATAAGTTTGCACATCACTTAGGGGTTGAATGCTTGCAAACCAAATCACTCACTCGCTAACTCTACAGTAATTTCTTGTATTTCTCAAAAAGAAAAAAAAAGATTGTTACACAGGGTAAAAGAATATACAGTTAACATATATCTAAAATATTAAGGTATCAATTGAAGTACATCAATTAGAATACATTTATCATGCATGTGTGGTATGAGGATGAGTGACGCTGATTATGAAAATTATGAGACACAATTCATTTACAAAGGGGAACTTTTTTAAATAAATGAAATAATCTGAGACAAAAGAAAATATACATATTATGTAATGGTAAACTGAATTTATTTCTTCTTGGAAAACCATTCCAGTAATCTCCAGGTTCAGATTGCAGAGTAAACATTAATAACAGTAACATACAGGTTAGTTCAACTGATTCAAAAATTTGGCCATGTGACATCATTAAGGAAAAGTCTTGAACACTCAAAAAGCTTCAAATGGTATCCAGGAAAAAAAGTTTCTTTGACAATCTACATAACAACTATTGCATATATGGTAATGCTATCTGTCATATCGCAAGGCTTACAAATATATACAGGCCATATTCAGCTGGGGGTCCTGCTTGGAGAGTCTTCTTCTTCTTCTTGTTGTTCTTCTTTAGCACTAAAAGTATTCTTGAATTCATCCATTTGAATACCAAAAGACAAGAGATTGTAGACATAAGCTTGAACAAAAGGAAGGCCAAAAGGTTTGTACTGTATCACTGCTTATTTCTTTTTTTCCTTAAGCCATATTTCCCTTTTATATGTTGTTGGTATTATAATTATTCTCTTAGTCCTGCTTGAATAGGGCCCAAGTCCACTTGTCTTTATAAGACCATTTTAGCATCAGACAACATAATACATGTGCAACACTTTATATACAGGAAGTCTCTCCGGTGCTCAAAAGTTCAAACACATGAACATCCAACAGTTTCCATAATACAGGTTTTATGGTACAATACAATGTTTCTGAATAATATATATTAACAATGAGAGTCTCGTGCAAAGAGTAAAACATGTTCCCTTTTTTTGTCCTGCAAAGATTCCTCTTCTGAAGAACTGGGCCTTGCACTAACTGCTATGTTGGGTCATCGTATGATTCTGTGAAGAAAGAAGAAGAAAAGGAAAAGCACTATGCTGAAATATACCAGCAATGCTACAGAGAGATTGCATAATATAAGATAGTAAAAACCATGTTAAATGATGTATTGTGCAAAATACCAAGCAAGTTTTATAAAAAAATGAATATATGTCTCTGAACATACTCTAGGCCTATATTTGGCTAAATATCCATATACAAATTTAACCTGTAATGTCACATTTAACCTGTATTAAAGAATATGGAACTGGCTAAATTGTACATTAGAAAATATAAGCAGATCTTGCTTATATGGTGCTGATGGTGTAGCCACTGGCTTTTCTAACATGGGACTGTGACAGATCCATTGTAAAAGATTGGCTAATGATAAATTTCAACATAATTTCAGAATACAGTTTGTCATGTATGTGACACCTTATGTAGTAGATAGAACCGTACTCAGAAAGATGGATGAAAGTCCAGTAAGAGTTCCAAAGAAGTGCAAAATTGGGTGTGGCCCCACCGACATGAGAGCTCTTTAATATAGCTACTGTTTTAATCCCTATATGCTGCCCAGAGTCATTGTCATGGATTGGGCAGCTGTATAAACCAGGGAAATAAAGAAATAAATAATTATATTTCTAAAAGCAGCCAATAATCCATGACCACATTCCTAGGTTCATTTAATAGGAATTATATCCCATCATGGGAGAAAATTCTAAGCAAATACTAAACCTCATAATGTATTAGGCAATACAAGACTATTGGCCAATAGTTTACGAGAAAAAAATATTCAATACAGTTAAAAATGAAACACTGCATCATTTATTTGATTTCATGTATACAATACTATTTTCTACATTAATTCATTTCAAAATGATAGTGAAAAAGCAGTGATAGAATAAGGCCTAAAAACCACAATTATATTTAATACATGCCGATTTTAAATTCAGCTTAATTTAGAAATTAGAAAATCAAATCTGATCCAACTAACTATTGAGATATAATATAGATAATATAGATTATTTAAAGCACAACTATATGCAAGACATTTTTTCAGGTGTTTAGACTGTTTACAAGCAAATTCTGTGCCTGTGTGCAGGGGAGATCATCCATGTGATAATACTCATACAGTGGGTTTTTGTGATAAGTATGTTGATTGGGAGAGATTCCAATTCTATATAATCAGATTGATTTAAATACAGAAATATCCCAGGTCTGATACATAAGATCAAGCTAGAACTTTACAATATGCATTTTTCAATGTGCCCGGAATCTAGAAGATGTACTTCAAAAGCATGTATCAGCAATTTAAAGCTTCTGCTTCGATGTGATATCGAGATTATCATATGCTGTGTACCAAGTGCCAAATTAGAGATGAATCCTCTTCAAATATGGTTTTTAAAAGGACAAATAAGGAGCGTGACTGAAGTGAATGGCTCAACTGTATAAGTGCCACATAAATAACATGCTCCAGTACTGTTTGACTGGACTGGCATATGTCATACGCATGGCAAAATGTGTGTCTGTAGGAGTCTTCATGTATAGGTAATCCTGACTTACCAACAGTAACTGGGACTGGTAACTCCCTTGCTAAGCAATGTGGTCATAAGGTGTGATGTCACCTAACTGCACTGACTCACAATGGTGGTTCTGGCAATCCCAGTTGAAGTTGTTAGATGAATTCTGCACAGTTACAGCATCCCAAGATCATGTGATCCCCATTTACAACCTTCTGCTGGCTTCCCTATGAACTTTGCTTGTTGGAAGCCAGCAGTAAAGGTCATAATTAGTGATCATGTAACCTCGGGATGCTGCAACATCGTAATTGTGATCCAGTTGTCAAATGGTAATCAAATTACTGTGGTGTGTGTGTGTGTGTGTATGTGTATGTATATATACGGATGACATCAAGACTGCAGATACTTTTATGGTTCTATTTTCCAATTGTTTGTTAAAATAGCCAAATTCTAGCAATATCTGAAAGGGGGTAAGCAAATGAGCAAGGAAAGGAAAGTATTTGATGCATTGTCTTTTAGAGTGGGTTAGGGTACAAAAAATATGAAACCTGGCAATATTTTAAGCTGATCATTATTTTTACAACTGTTTAAAGCCAGAGGGTGTTCTTCTTCATTGCATGACCCAAACCAATCAGGGATCCCTTTTTAGGTGTGATCAGGCCATAGCAGCACCAAAGGACTTTATAACAACCTATTGATTTGCTTAGTGGTAATTTCAGTGATTGTTAAAACAAATTCTATTTTTCATTGTCTTCAAACTGAATGAATATAATGTGGGATATTTCCCTATCAGCCTGGTAATAGGTTCTGTACTTCCTGTTTAACGTATTGATGTTGGTAATTTGCATTCCCAACATTAAAAAATCTGATGTAGTTCTAGTTAACTAGGAACAAGCAGCAACAGAACACAGATGGGTACAGATTTAAACCCAATATCTTCATTTGCACAGTATTCTCTTTCAAGGAATGAAAATTCTGATGTATATCCAAGTGCAACCCCCTACTCTCTCATGACTCAATTAAAGTGCATGTTGGGTTGTTTCAGCAAGAGGGAATGGAAAGAAAATGGAACCTTCAAGCAGCAGTGGAATGGATCAGTTTAACACTCTTTCCGGGGCAATTAAATGATTTTCAGCAAAGGAACAGCTTAAACAACTACATACCTTTTCAGATTCTTTTTACCTGAAACATCTATCTATAAATCGGCTGTACTGTCTAAATAAAAGACACATGAGCTTTACTGCTGCAAGAGCATTGCTAATACTTAATTATCCCAATGGACAATATCCATTCTTCAGAAAGTCTGTAGCTGCTATCTAGAGCTCTACCCGAGGCTCAACTTCCAGCATAGAACAACTCTGCACACATGAGGCTCTTTTCTTCTATCATAATCAACAGTAGGAGAGAACTGTAATGCTGGATCATTGCCTATGTGTTTTAATGAGTCGTCTTACCTCCGTTTTTTAAAATCCTGGATTCACATGTGGCCAGTTTAAGGATTAGAAAAGCCACATAGCACTATGTGACACAATTGAAAGTAGCATTTCATGTGTGCTCAGGACTCAAACCTCAATAATTTTTTTAATTAAAGAAAAAACACACAAAGGCACTAATGTGGTAGATGCAAAATAAACTATGGAATTATTCTTCACTAAGCTCTGTTTTGGGGTCCCATAGCTGATATAGCCTATTGCACAAAAGCATTCTCAGGAGCTAAGAGATGCCCTGATTTAAATTCAAGGCAAAATGATGGGAGAAAAATCACTGAGCAAGGCAAAACATAAAGATGAGTATGGATCCAGAAAATGCACGAATGAGATTAGAGCTCCTCTTGTCCATTAAAACTCTTTAAATCTTTCTAGAAATGGCACTTCAATGACTGCATAAAATGGAAAACTTGGGATGGAGGCCACTGTGGGAAATGGAGGCAGCAAAATTTAGGAAGATTCTTTTTGCTTCTGCTTGCACCTTGGATCCAAGTCACACTCAGTTTATATACCTTGGGAGCAGCCTCCTAATATTAATGATTTATATGTAAATTCTTTGCATTCTAAGGCATGAACAAGCCAGAGAGAAACACCTGATTGGGGAGAAAAGCTGCCTGCTCATACCGGTTATAACTTTATGAGACAAAAAAGGTGAAAGATTGAAGGGAAGAGATGAAGTAAGGAATAATCATTAATCCCACAGAGAGCCACATTATATTCTAGAAGGGGGGACCGTCTATGGAGACCCCATGTCTAAGAACTGAAAATTGCAACCATTAATCCCAGTTATGAACGGTTGGAGGCTTTGTTTTAAGAATGTTTCTTTTCACAAAAAAGATTGTGTTTAAAAATTTAGGACAAAATTTTCCTCTATTATCCACACAGTAGCTCTCTGCTCTATATTCTCTTTTCATGTGCTCAGAACACCTACTTCCATGACAATGGGAATTGATGTAAGTGGGGAAGTCAGAAGACGGAGCTCCTGTTGATCTGAACACGGGAGTTTTCAGTGCACAGAGAAAACCAATAAAAGTTTCAGTGTAGCTCAGAATGTGTTTTGCCCTTTATAGGACAAACAGTACATTTGAAACAGATGTTTTTATCATTGTTCTTCTGGAAAGTGTGCAATACTAGATAACTTCCTCAAATTTATTCTCTCTTTCTCTTTCTCATACATGCAAATCCTTGTTCCCATACTTTCTCCAGACTTCTTCACATATGTTATATTTTCCTGTATTTCTTTTAGCCTCTTTCTGATATTGAAAGCTCCCTAGAATATGCTGTAGCTACTCATAGTTTGAAGGGGGGAAAAACTAAGAAGATTATAAACAATTTATACTGCAGATTTAACACTGATTTGGGTATTGGTTTTTTTTTTTTGTCTTTCCTTTTCCATTCTTACAGAACAGTTACAAGTCCTTGACTTACAACCATTTGTTTAGTAACCAATTGGAGTTCCAATGGCACTGAAAAAAGTGACTTATGACAGATCATCACACTTATGAACATCACAGCGTCCCATGGTTATGTGATTGTGATTCGGGTACTTGGTGACAGTATGCATTTATGATGGTTGCAGCTTCCTAGGGGTCATGTGATCACTGTTGCAATCTTCCCAGCCGGCCTCTGACAAACAAAGTCAATGAGGATTTGTTTAATGACAGCGTGATTCACTTAAAAACTGCAGTGATTCGCTTAATAACCATGGCAAAAAATGCTGTAAAATGGGGTGCAACTGAGTTAATTGTCTTGCTTAACAATGGAACTTCTGATCCCAATTGTAATAAGTCAAGGACTACTTGTACTTCCTTTCATATATACATACTCAGGCTAAAAACTTCAGTATAAAATATATTTAGGAGTAGAGAGTCTTATAATCCAATGGGCTGTGTAATGAACATCTATCACATTCCAAAACTCCTAAGTGAATTTTACAAAGGTACTTTCTCAATGAAATTAGTGGGACTGCTATATTTGCATAATTATATATTCAGTTTTTTGGGCTGTTTTATTTGTAGTCATATCAAGTTATGCCCGTTTCTGTGCACAAAATCCTTGAAACTGTTGGATACATTTTACTGAAAGAGTGGGTCAAGAAAAATTCTTTCCAAAGAGCAGGACTGTTGTTCTTTTTAGTTGCCAGTTTTTGCTTCACAGATACCATTTCATGACTTGAATTATATCCTTAAGGGGGAAAAAAATCTTTACGGAAGAAGGGAGGGAGGGAAGGGAGAGGAGGAGTTTCTAAGGAGGGAGAAATCCTACTAATTCACTACCTCATTACAGTCCCTAATGGAAAGTAAGTTGCATTCAATTTAAATGAGGCATTTTGAAGCTGAATGAAATGAATGCAATTGTTGCTCAAAAGCAGATTATAAATAAAGAAATATAAAGATTAAACGAAGATGTTATTGTTCAACAGATGGAGACAGTATCACAGCAACATCTTTTTTCCTCTCTCCTTAATTCAAGACGGCAAACACTAGTAATCAATCATCACTGATTAACTAATTATGCTATACTAACATTTTGTAATTTGTAGGGAATTTAAAACTAAGCTCGGCTTTAGTTTCCCCTCCCTTTCTATAAAATGGACTACTACATTCCAGGACAGCTTCTGGTTGTAAAACAAATTTCTACATTACTAGCCTTTAAGCGCTACTTTAAAACAAAACAAAACAAAACACCACCCCTTCCCCCTCAACCTAAAAGCAATTGGTTTCCAACAGGCTGGATAATAAGTCTTTTGACCTGCATTCTTCTCTGACCCATTAAGGTCACCTCTGTCCTTGGGCATAGAGCTGACTTAGGAAATGCCTGCAAGTCCTGCATTTCATCTCCTGCCCACTCAAAATAAAGCTTTCTTTAAATGTGTCTGCAGGGTCCCCAAAGACCAGGGAGGCATCCCTGCAGTGGGCAATGGAGGGACAGAAGCTTCTGCCTTTATTAATGAATGCAGACCATTATGAGTCTGGCTGGCTCCTCGGCTGTTCCCAGAAGCATATACTGTACGTGACTTAAAATGCTAGAATATTGACACAAAGCGAGCCAGGCAACCCTAAGGAAAATTACTCCTTGGATATAATGTAGGCTCGTAACAGCTATTAGAGTACAAAATAAAACCCTCCGGGATCAAACTGACATATACAGCATTCTACCTACTCCTCAAACATTAGAAGAATTTCTTTGTGAAGGCATTCTCAAGGACAGCATTAAACTGACTTTTGTAGCAATCTGCAACAGCTTTTTTGGCTTACAGCTTTTAGTACTAAATCTTTAGTTCAAATCAATATAAGTACTATATCCTCTACATTAATCAATACATTTGGTTCAATACACATTCTATTAAATTATACTTTCTAATCAAGAGGCTCTGCTTCTATCCCCACATAGCTCCCTCCCTCCCTTCAAACTTCTTATTTTCAATTTGAGAGTGTCAGGATGCTGGGTTTTCTTGGCAGAGAGATAGGGGGCAAAGGAAAAATGGGCAAAACCAGCAAAACCTTAATTAAAACCCTAATGCCAAACAGAGAATTGCATTCCAATGTCATTATGGCTTCCACAATTTCCACTGCAATAGTTTCTGTTTCTGGCTTGTTGGGAAGGGGGAAAAAAACATTCAAGACCACAGAAACAAAGTTCTGCTGCATCGTTGATGCACAAAACAAAAAGGGAAGATTTTTGGCTAAACAAAGGAATGAAGGAGGAGAAAAGGAGCACTCATATTTACAGACTACTAAAGAACAACCAACACATTTATAAAACAAAGTTTTCTAAGCTGCTGCTAGCGCAGTGGTTAGTCTTGCTGCAGTTATTCATGCCCTGATAAACTCCTGCCTGAATTTCTGCAGTTCTTTCTTTATATGTGCTTCTGCCTCTTAAAAAGCCCTACAAATGCTAGTTGCTTCAGAATAGTTTTAGTTGCAATGGTTTTGAAGGGAACAATGAGATGATCAAATTACCTAACATGTGGTCCTTTTCCCTGTCTTTATAATCAAAAAATCTTCTTTGGAGGGGCTCTAGCAAGCGAGACAAACTTGATTAAAGGTCTTCTATTGTACAATGCTGTCTTCACAAGGGGTCGCCTAGTATTTATTTAATATAGCAATAACATTTCAGACTTATATACCACCCCATAGCACGTTACAGCACTCTCTGGGTAGTTTACATTGTCAGCATTATTTGCATATTGTCCCAACAATCTGAGTCCTCATTTTACCAACCTTGGAAGGGTGGAAGGCTGAATCAACTTTGAGCCCCATCAGGATCAAACTCCAAGCTGTGGGAGAGTTTGCCTGCAATACTGAATTTAACCACTGTGCATGTCCTAGAATTATTGTGATTAGATATATTACAATATTGCATCATGCTCTTACAGAGGAGCATGAAACCACTTGAAAGGATACAAAACGGATCTTCCTAGCTGCCTCGATACAAGTTTACAGCTCTTGAAATTGGACAAACATTTCAAGCACAGAACTACAGAGCTCAAATCTTATGCCATACATCTCAATGAGTTAATGAAATCAGACTAAGCTCCTGTGCTTATTTACTTGGAAGTAAGCCTCCCTTATTCAGAAGGGGATGATGCTGTGTGGATGAAGTATAAACCACAAAATGCTACTCTACTCACTGGACAGTGTTTCCTACTTATATGCTTTTTTCTTCAACACCTGCATAAGACTCTGGATTGCAACAATTGCCTTATCAGTTCAGTCACTATGGGCCTAAAAATATCCTGCCCCCTTGAACAGTTTTCATCATTCTAGGCCATAATGTCTAATATTCTTTAGGCAACTTTATACTATTACTGAAAAAGGTAGAAAACCTTGTAAGAAATAAGAGTCAAGATGAAAAAGAAACATAGAAAATGGGGACTGAAGTGGATCTTTTCTTCAGCTATTCAGATTAGTTTCTGGCAACAAAATTTATTATATGCCAAATTAACCGGTCTCAGTTTAAATAAGTTCTTACAATCTTCCTGATGGGAAAGAAAAGTCACTTTGATTTACTCAGTCAAAGCTATCTTAACCAGCAAAGATAGTCCACTGCAATCTCTCTATATCAATAGCCATCATGGTTGTAAATATACAGGAATATTGCTGTCAATATTGATACCCTGGGCATTATTCTGAAAATGCTATAATTCTGCACAAGGGAGGAGTTCCCACAGTGAATGGCGGCTTTCGTGATATGATGTTGCCATGCCTACCTGCCTTCTTAATTCCTCTGCAGTGGGGGAAGAGCAAAAGTAAGTGGACAACAATAGCATCATGGCAGCAAAGGATTTTCTACTCGAGGGCTACCCTTGAGCTGCAAAATGTAGTTATATATGTCTCAAAACTGATTTATACCTAAAGCATGGAGATGTCATAGAGACTGAGCAGTTTTCATCTGGATGCTACAGTGTTTAATGTTCCCTTACATTAAAAAGTCATAATGGTAGAAAAGGGTCGAAAAGAATCTGTTTCTGGCGTGCTTAAAATCTTCAGGGATATATTGGTGGGCAGACCAAACACAGATACATAAATACAAAAATCAAAGTTGGACCTGCACATGCAGAATACTATCGTTAGATTATTTTAGATTTATGCTAAAAAACTTTTTTAAATGCACATTTGTGTTTGTGTATCTACAAGGAGATAAAAGTTATTTTTTATAATCAGACTTGCAATCAAGCTCTTTTGCTTTGGAAAAGAATGAACAAATATATCTTCAAGGAGGTAATTGATACTTTTTATTGTAGTATTTTGCCAATAAAGTTGCTCAAATTCGACTATCTTTACTTTTCATGGGCAGGGTTTGAAGTGTCTGTCTTGTCCTACATCTTCCAAAGGACAACCTGCTCTCCAGGATGAACCCTACTACCTGAGGGTTCAATCTATGTGCATCCTGGCAAATTAGGGCGGCTGTTAAGGAAGATGATTGGCCATATCTGGCAAATGGTCAGTATTTCATTGCAGGCAGAGGTAATGTTAGCAGGCTTGAAGGAGGTTGTGGTATATCTTCTTCTTAAGAGGCCCTCCTGGGATCTAACCATACTTGACAACTATCACCCAGTCTTCAATTTGATCTGGGATCTGGATGGAATGCAACAAGGTAAAGGATGAAAATATCCTTTGTGCATAGAGATTTCCCATCAGCTCCACTGTGGATTTTTGATGGGAGGATATTGTCCCTACAGGAGCAGGTTCATTACTTGAGAATCCTCCTGGACTCAAGGTATTGCTAAATATGCACAGCTTTGGAAGGAACACATCTTCTTACCTCATAGAATGAGGAGATCTTGCATCAATAAGATTGCCCTTACCACTACCTTTCTGTACTACCGAAGGGTGATTTATATGGGGCTGCCTTTAAAGACCAGTAACAAACTGCATTCAGTGGAGAACATGATGATCCATTTGGTGGATGTGCGCTGCCACAAACATGTTACACTTGTTTTGTTTCCAATAGGTTTTTGCATGCAAGTTAAAGTACTGATTTTAATTTACAAAGCCATAGAGATATTTGAATGAACACGCTCTCAAGCCAAAATCAACAAACCTCTGATATATGCTTCCTGGGACAAATTGCCTGTAGTTTCCCACATTTATAAGATGAAGGGAGCTGAATTCCAGAGAAGTTGTTTTTCAGTTTTGGTGCTTATTATATGAAACAGCCTTCTTCCAAAAGTTAAATTAGTCTCCCCCCCCCCTTATAGCAGTTCGAAAAGTCACTTTATTTGGAGATTTGTTTTTGAAGCTCACAACCACAATACCCTGGAATATCTCAGAGCATTGGCTTCCACTTGAGCCAGGCAACCATAAGAGCCAGACTTATATGTACGATCCTTCCACACCTTTGTGTTAAAGTATCTTAAACTGGAACATAAAACAGGACTGTGTTGTCTGGCTTACTGGTTCCCTACTGCAATCACACCAGTGGCATTTTAGAAATATATATGCACATGGCACAAAACACATGCCATGGTATAGACCAGTTTCTTTTCACACTGTGTTCTACAAGCATGTGATGGAGTTCTGTAAGAAAAGGGGGGGGGAAACCACTCAGTTAATTTTCTATCGTAGAGTTTTTCCTTTTGATCAGGAGGTCCAGAAATTGGACCACCTGCTTCTCAAGATAAGTGCCCATCCAGATGCTCTGACAGGGACGGAATACCCTGGATCTTTTCATTAAAAAAATACCATCTTACGTGATTCTGGTTGTGTACCTTCTTGGTGGTGGCCCCTGCTGTTTGGAACAATGCCCCCCCCCCCAAATACATTAGCCCAACCCTGCAGATATTAGGGAGGTGGCTAAAACCTTGCTCTTTCCCTTGGTCTTGGAGTCAAGTTGCACCAAGTTTCCAGTTGAAGGTTCCCCACTTTCTATAAAATATTTTGGTTCTGAAAACCATTTTATTTAGATTTCTATGGAGATTCTCAGTCATCCAGGTCATGGTTATCCCAAAGGTGCTTTTTCAGGAGGCATTTGGACTTTCTTGTTTGTCTTTGAAGACGTTTCGCTTCTCATCCAAGAAGCTTCTTCAGCTCTGATCCTCCCATTCCCCACCATCCGGTAAGAGCTGAAGAAGCTTCTTGGATGAGAAGTGAAATGTCTTCAAAGACAAACAAGAAAGTCCAGTTGCTTCCTGAAAAAGCACCTTTGGGACATTTTATTTAGAATGTTTTATGATACATATTGTTTAATATTAATGGTTTTTCTTTTCTTTGTGAGTCACCACATGTGTGTGTATTGGGGTGGAGGGATGGAGGAAGATGGTTAAGGTGATGAGGTGGAACTAGCAGCAGGCCACCTAGCAAACATACAGTACCTTGGTCATCTGGGAACCATGAGAAGAAGACAAGGAAGACAGCTACATCCAAGTACTGCCAAAAGGTAAAACAGGTCCTGAAGAGCCAGTTCAATAGGAAACACAAGATCCATAATGCTATCAATATGTATCCTCTGCCAATCATCAGATATCCTGCTAATATAGTGAGCTAGCCAAAAAAAGACATGGAGGCTGCCAGTTTGAAGGTCCAGAAGCTCTTCACAATGTACAAAGCTTTCCAGCCCAAGTGCAACACCCTGAGACTGCACACCAGCTGGAAAAAGGCAGGAAGGGCCTGAGTGTCAAAATCACTGTCCTGGATGAAACCCAAAGCATCCAGGACTACATAAATTATATGGCACCCAAAGATAAGCAGCTGAGATAATGCCTGATGCAACAGCAGACAAGGGAGGAAGATCAAATAGAGGAAGTCCCATTGCAAGATAAGAACTGCATGAGAAATACCATTAATAGATAGTTCAGATGGCCGACACTGGGAACTCTCACCCATGGCTGGAAAGGGCTGGACTAAAGGATAGTACTGAGGCACTGATCACAGCAGCACCAGATCCATAGAAGCAGGGGTCTACCATACTAGACAGGAACTGAAGTGCAGACTGTGCAAAGAAGCCACAGAGACAGTGTCCAACATATAGAGGCAGGATGTAAGGTGTGGGCAGGAACAGCATACACTGAATAACACACCCAAGTGGTTGCCATTGTTTACAAGAACATCCACAGAATGGATGGGAGATTCCACAAGTCATGAAGAATAAGAAGGCTAAAATCTTGTGGGGCTTCCAGATCCAGACGGACAGCAGGTACTGGTCAATCAACCAGATATCATGGTAGTGGACAAGGACAGTGACGGTGATAGATATAATGGTGCCAAATGACAGCAACATCAGAAAGGAGGAGTATGGAACAAGAAAGGATGAAGAAAAGAAAGCCAAAGTGGTCCAGTGACAGTAGAAACACTTGGGGCTCAGATTCCTAAACTGGGAAAGTGGCTCCACCATATCCCAGAAGCAACAAGAGAGCTCTCTGTCAAGAAGATTCCCGTGCTAGGAACAGCAAGATACTGTGCAGGACTGTTAAACTCCCAGGTCTCTGATATAGATTGAAAAAGACATATATCACCCATAAAGGTGAGAAGGGATTTTTTTTAAATGGGTAGTATGCTATTTCAAATAACATCCTAAGTCTATCTCATGGATGTGTCTTATGAACAGAGTAAAACGGAAATAGTCATCTCTATATTGTGAGCCTACTCTGCTATGTTTCAAGCAGTATATTATGCTGCAGTTATTAAAAGCTCACTGACACCATGGTTTGCCACCAAGAAAGAACAGAAGTTTCCTTCCACTTCCAGTTCCAACTCATTTTCCAATTCACCTGATACTTTGTAACAGTACTTTTATAAATGTGATGAAATAAAAGGCTTGATAAATTCAAGGAATGTGAAATTAGTCAGTCAGTCAGTCCCTTCCCTCAGATTTTTTCTGTATGCATGCTATTCTGCTAGGTGTGAAATGCCTGAATTTTTTCTAACAAGTTGAGAAAATTTGAAAGAAGCTTCTATGTTTCTCTGCTGCAGCTCCACTACAGCAGAATGATATGGGCTTTGATAGACAAGACCATCTAATCAAATATTCAAGGATTAAGTCAGTGCATTATGGACAGATGTGTTCATGTGCCAGTTGTTGCTATGCTTTCATTTTTCCCCCTTGTTATGTTTAATTTATCGTGCTGGAGCTTTTTAAACAAGAACATCTGTAAACAAGTTTAAGTACAACCTCTCTCATTTTACATCTGTATGCTTTGCTCTTTCTCAATGCCTTAACTGTAGATATCTTCATAAGAAATACATCTGTAGCAATAAGTAAATGATAAACCAGGAAATCTGATAGGCTGTATAGTGTTTATAATTTACATAAATAAGCATTCTCTACTTGCTTAAGTGTGAACACAGAACTGAAACAAAATCCGTGGCAATGCACATATTTCTTTATAGGTCAAAGCCAATTAAATAAACTACAGCTAAATATTTAACAGCTCTGCTTAGTAATTAGTGGCAAATAATGGGAGCTTAAATTGATAATCACACAGGTGTTTTTAAAACTAAGCCAACTATAATGTCACATCCATTTAACAAGCTTTGTATTTCTGTATGTAGCATCACAAGGTATATTTAAGGAATTTTCCTCTAAAGGTACAATGTAGTCATTGATATCTAAGGCAGGATCATATTTAATTATTTTGCTGTGGGGTAGAGGAATGAAATATGTGAATATCAGAACCTGAATAATTTAAGATTTCAGAAGGTCACTTAGATTGCAATCTTTCAGCCATTGGCTTGGCAAGTAAAGACTGAGTGATAATTAAAATGGAGATAAACCACTAATCTGTGATATTAGGATTAAAAACAACAGTGGACCTCCTTTAAAACAATCTGGTTCAAAATATAAGTCAAACATATATATCTATGTAATGCAAGGGAATCACTTCTGTAACACAAAATATATGTCTCAAGCTATTCCACTTCTTACAAAAATGGTATGTATATGGTGGATTTACTTCTTTTGCTTGACTTACTACTTGTGATAATGTGACAGAGCAAGCTGCTGAGTCACTCTACTTGAACTGTGTGAAAATAAAGATACCTCAAAGAAGGGGTCTGGATTAGATATTTTACAAAACTTCTTTCCATGATAAAGCCCATCATTTCTTTGCATACTTAATCACTCTTGAATGAAAAGATGAGATAAAATGAAAACTATCAATGAAGAAAGTAGATTTACTAGTTACTAGTTATTATTCTGCAAAATACATGACCTGAAAATAAAACAAAATATATGGTTATTGAATTGCAGAAGGAAGATATGAAATTCTGTCTTATATTTTCAAACCAGTAAAGTGTATGATTAATAATTTGAACCTAGGTCTACATCTGTTTGCTGATGATCTATATTGATTATTTTCTATATAGCTGAAATCTATATGTTTTCAAAAAACTCTGATTTGATAAATCAGCATTATATTCATAATATAATGAAAACATCTTATTTCTATGATTCCAGATAGCATGGTTAAGATTAGATTATCATCATCATCATCATCACATATTCTCTAATGGCCCTCATAATCTGGAGTATGTTTCCCCCAGAGGTACTTATAGCATCCTTACTTCTTGTATTCTACAGAGGAGTTAAAATACTTTTATTCCATTGTGTTTTCAGCCTTGATTGATTGTGGGCATTCCAACTTCATAGGTATATGTTGTTTTGTTTTAATTTATTATTTCTGATTTTCCTAAATACTTTCCTGCCACCAAGTGCCATGTTGGAGTGGTCTACAAATGTTAGTAAACACTGAAGGGCTTCATAATGCCTGGCATATTAGGCACAATGCTGCATATGTTCTATATGGCATTGTTTCTAGAGTTCCTGGAGGATCCTTCTCTCTTTTTCCCCCCTCTCCATGTTTTGGATATTTATGAGCCCTCTGCTGTCACCATCCTCCCAATCATGCCCTTCCTATGACATCGCCTATAATTCTCAGTGAGAACTAATGACTCAGTTGAATTGCCTCTTTCACCTTATTCAGACTTTAGACTGTTTGTGCTACAACCTGACCATGTATCCACATCCAGTGGGAATCGTTGCCTATTGCCTAGCTTTTCTTTTCCTCCCATCAATCTGACAGGATTTCTGATATTTCTGCATGTTTCAGGAGCAAGAGAGCTAAGGAGGTGCAGAAATGAAGGAGCTACTGCAGATAAGGTGCTTTCTTGAATTTTTTTTAAACACACAGCTTGATCTCTGAATGGGACAGTTACAATAACTACACAGATTGCAAGAAGGCCTCCTTCAGATACTCCAAACAGACAGATTTCCTAACTCTGGAGAACATATTGACCTACAATTAGAAAATTCTGGATCACATTATTATCTTTGGATTCAAAGATATTTATATTAGGCTTTGAAAACCATTCATTTTCAAGGTATCAAGGTGGCCCCTTTTAAGACCTGTTTTCTCACTTTCCTCAAATATAAACGCAGAGAAAAACAACAGATATTAGCTGTGATATTTTTCATCTAGTATCACTTTATGTCTTTATTGCAATTTTGATGGTAAACCTGTAGTATTGTCATTCTTGGATATTTTGCATTAGGTGTAATCACTTAAACTTGTGCATAAAAGAACTAACTGCTACCAGAGCAATATACTGGAATTTTGTAGTTATTATATTCAATCATGACTGTCTGTTCAAAGGGTAAAGGTAAACACAGGAACAGTTTGTTCCTGATTTTGTGGTAAAAACTATTGTCACATTTCCCTCTTCAAGTAACTGTAAGTATCTTTTATTTTCTTGAGTTATTCAATCTTCTAAAAGTAATTGATACATCTGGTGATTAGAAGTCCATGATCACTACAGCCATCTGCCAAACCACTGGAATTCACAGTATGTAGAGACTTTATCCGTTCAATGCACTGAAACATTAGTGTTATCCATTTTATAGAACAGAAAGGAAAGAAATTCTCCTACACAGCTCACTGCTCACCTGACATTAAATGATCTGGCACTTCAAAAGTTAATCTATGCTGGCCAGAAAGAGATTGACTTTTCTCAGTTTTGAAATACAGCACTTTTAATCTTGGGCTATTGGTACCATATACTTGTCAACTCCTCACCACACCAACAAAAAAGGTATATATTTTTTTTGAAAGAGTAGGCTCTTCAAATAATGAAAACTATAAAATGAAGAAAACTATAAAACGAAGAAAACAAGAGAAATGGTGGAAACAAAATAAAAGCCTTGTGCTTAGAAAACTATTGCATGAATAATAAGAAAAATAAGGTAGGTCCAACTGTATTTTATAACATTTAATCAAAGGCTGCATATGGATACCTTACTATGATTTATGAATACCTCATCTCATGAACCTACATAGCTTATCAATTGTTGCTACAGTGACAATTTTAAGGATTTCATGTCCCTGCTAAAAGCAATCCCTAAAAGTCTTGGATTGAATCCTGGAAAACTCTAGCGCCAGGTAAACAATTGAAGGAGGAAATATAACTGACCAACCCATACCCTAATAATCGCAAGTTGCCTGTATTAGCTGCTTGTCTCTATTTATATGCGTTTAAAATAATGGTGGTGGTGAGGGAGGAATTGCTATAAACAAGCAAACACAGTAATGCTGCTAAGTGTAAAAGGGCAGGCAATGGAAAGTCTGCTTTTTAATCAGATCTCAGAGGAATCTGTCATATTGAAGTGGCACTTATTCTAATTTAAAGCTCTTATGATTACTTTTATCTTTGAGAAGTGTATAAACTAACAACTTTGTTAAAAAGACGAGACTCTCAAAGTGTATATGCACAAAAAACAGGTTTGAGCTTAAAGTGGAGGGGGGAGTCATTTTCCTTTCAACATACTTTTTCTAACAATGAAAGGAAACATGTGTTTGGGATTGTGATGAAGTCCCTGAAGTTCAATAATATTACTACCTTAGATCTTCACAATCAGCAAGAACTGTACAGTCATATTATCATGTTTAAGTCCTATTGTCATTGTAATTTCTGTTCAGCTTCTTGAAAAACCTTATGTAGCTCTTTTCAGGGTATGTTTGCCACAGACAAACATTATTGTGGTTCCCTTTCTATTTTCAATTTCTCTGCGTTCTTTATTATTCTAACTTTCACAATATTTGTATGTGTACATGAAAAATACTGAATAAGACCAACTTTATCTGAAATATCTAACCTTTTTAAGACCACCAATCAACTTTTCACTTTTCTCAGGGCTTCTACTACAAATGGCTTCTATTCCTCCCAAAATGTTTGAAAGAACATTTGAAGTACAAGGCAGTGGTAGAAACCAAATTAAACATTAACTATTTCTTTAAATAAGTGTCTGTAATCTGGAATGTTGTCTTTGGGATTTGAAAACCAGCAGATCCATACCATTTTCCCCCTTCATGCTGGAAATGATTCTATCTTCACTAATGATGAGTTAAATCTTTAACACACAATTTACTGCATGTTGTCTAGTCCTTAGTACATGGATTATTCATGCACGTAGCCAAAAATAATAGAGACAGAAGCTACATATAGGGGAATAGGGAAAAGGGGCACTGGATATGCAGAGAGAAGGATGATGTTGGTCAGCTATGAGGAAGGAATACTGAACAATATTAAGATCCTCTGCATAAAATAAAACTCGCTCTCGCTTAATGTAAGAATTTGAGACAAGTGAGAGTAAGAGGTCTAGATAAATTTGATCAAAGGCTATAGCTAGATAAGTGTTGTTATGTATCTTTTCCATTACTTATAGTAGATAAAAACAAGCCAAAATACAGAATGAGAAGGCTGTATTGTGTTTGATACTGAATGTGATATCCTGCCATGCTCTTATTATTTATGCCTCTTAAAATCTGGTAAGACCCATATTGGAGCTTATCACACAAAAGATAATAATGAAAGTGAGTCAACTATATACTGCATGCACATTGAGCTGAAAGAAAGTTTGCATTCTCCTTGAAGACTGTACTTTATAGATGTTTTCTTTTTAAAAAAAACTGAGGACAGTAATCTGAGTTACAATGCTATGTAGCAGAAAATAATTTTATGCTGACCAGATAGTACGTTCCTTCAAATGCACTTTGTATGGTGTGAGGAAGCCCAATAGTGAGCAATATGTAGCAATTCTCCTCCTCCAAAATAGCTTGTCTGTGAAACTTGGATGGTCCACCCTCATGACCTTCCAAAAGCAGGTGAAAACATGGCTCATCTGGAGGACCTTTGGGCATTCATTGTACATAGCAACACCATCATTTATAATTTCATAATTTTTTGGTTTCCTATTCTTAATTACTCTTTCAATTATTTTATTTTGATTTTGAATACTGTTTTTTTAAATATTCTCTAAGAGAAAGTGGAATCCAGTTGGTTTCATGTGAATAAATTTAATATATATTTATTAAAAGTCACACTTGTAAGACTTTAAAATGTCCATTGTTATCAAAATATATGTCATAAAATTGCAAATGATTATAGATGCATAACAATTTATACTGATTGGGACTGATAGCTGAAGTCATAAAGATTTTGAAAGTCTGAATACCTAAATTAGACTTAAAATCAACCAGATTGTAAATAGTTTTGATATATGTAAAAAATAGTCCTATGTTAAAAAAAAATACCTATCAACTGGGTTCCATTCTGCTAGTTAAATGCTTCATGTAACTTCTGTTGCCCCTGCCTATTTGTAGGACAATGTTCTTGAGACCTCACTTCAAGGTCACTTCACCAAAAGGATGGTTGAATCCAAAATCCTTTTGCCTCTACTAAAATATTGCATGAAGAGCAACTGTAGGGTTTCCATTGTTTTCATTTAACTCAGTAACTTGTTTTTTGTTTGTCGATTATACAGGGGTTTTTTGCTGCTCGTTTTGGGCTACTGTTCATTATTATTACTTAAACATGGGATCCCTTTGGATGAAAGCGACTTTATCACTTTTAAAAAGTAGCCAGTTAACTTTCTATAAAGTTTTATTTAGATGATGGAAGAACAATTGGAAGGCCCTTTATGAAACCTGCAACTCCATTCTCATGTATATTAGTCATATCATATCCACCCCTGACTTATCCATATCATAGCCAAAGATGTGGGGAGACCCACTGCGTCTCAGTTACCCCAGCAGAGTTGATCTTCTGCAACTCCTCTGTATGGTGCTTCCTGTTGAAAAAAGATTTCGGCATGTCATATTCCTTAATCTGCTCTACTTCTTCCACCTTCTCCTACTCTCTGTCTCCAATTGCCCATACTGTGTAACAGATAGTTCAAGGGATATGCAGAGCTTGTTTTCTCACTGCTGAGAGTAAAGGTGGGAGGGAAAGACAGACTTTGTTTTTGGAAGCATTCCTGTGAAGTCTCTTTCGTGTGTGCATGTGCTTGAAGACAGCCCAATGAAATGAAGGAACGGAGATACTAAACAATGCCGCATAAAGTTGCCGACTGTTCGGCTACGAGCCAGAAAATGAATCCAATTTTTCATTCTGTCGTTATAAATATTTCAGTACAAATGGTACTTATTTTCTGCAACTGTGGTTAAGCAGAGGGCCTCTTGAGTGAGTATTAAAAAAAAAAGTAAAAGAAAACAAAGAAAAAGAGTGAAAAACAAGGGGGATACAGGAAATGAAATTAATGTTAGCAAACCAATTAATTTCTTCCTTTAAATGTATCAGACATTGGGAAATACTGCACTATAATGTAGCCCATGACTCAAAAAAGATGGGAAGGAAAAAAAAAACATTTACCCTGCTCTTCTTCTGACAGTTTCTCATAAAATATCTGCAGTCCATCTATCTTTTAGTACTCCAGGCTCCTCTGGAGAGCAGAAAATAGTAGTTTAAAGCTCACTTCTGTGCCAGACTGCAGGAGATTGCTTTCCACAGGACCCCTGCTGATGGAGGCCTAGGGGAAGAGGCCCAGGAGTTATTCAATCAGCCTAGGACTCTGGGGCGGCTGGGGGTCCTTTGAGGGCTGATTATAAAGCTGCCCTCCTGTTGCCTGCCTCAGAACAGAATGAAATGAGCAGCCGCGTGCTGAGCAGATCCTGCAAGAAGGAATTTCACCTGTCATGGAGTTTGTCAGAATTTCAGGATTTATCTTGGTGCAAAATTAATAAAATACCAGGTCAGATTTCAACCTGGCTACTCGGCCATGTCATCTGAAAGTGATATTTCACCTAAGAAAACCTGCACACCGAACTGCTCAAGTCGCTCTTGCCATATGTATTTTAGAGACGTGGAAGCTTTAGTATGATACTCCTCTCATTAGACCGGGTGAAAGGATGAAAAAGCCCAGCCCAATCTAGTATTTGCAGTGTGATATAAAGTTTCCTAGGAGCAGATGAAAAGCAAGGGCTGGGGTGGGCATAAAACTTAAACAGTCTCTTGGAAGTTTCATATTTTCTTAATCAGACTCATGGAAAAGCAAAGCTGCAAAGTGCAAGGCAGGTAACTCTGCTCCTTAAAACAAACAAATAAACAAATCCTCCCCCCCCCCCCCCCCAATGAGTGCTCCAGTGGCACAGAATACAATCTGGGATTTTTAAAAGATCCATCAAAGAAAAACAGTTTAAGAATAGTATAGTGTAGCTTATCGGGTAAAATCACCTGCACTCTCCAATGGTGCTAATACTTTTTTCCAAAATTGTATTATATTATGCACAGAGCTCCTATGATAATATGCTAGGTAGCTGGGAAACAATCAATATGCTGCAGTTTAAGTGCTAGTAAAAGGCACTGCTCCCAAATAGAAAACCTTCTTTAAGGTAAGCTATTTTCATCCACTGCAACAAATGAATAGTTTCTCTTTTGTGCTATAAAAAAGCATTAAAAAACCCATAGAACATCAAATAGCTAGAAATTATTTTGATAGTACCCTGAAAAATAAAAATAGTCCGAGAACACACGCACAAACATACATACAGAGAAAGTCATTTCTGTCACAGTTCACAGCACAGTGAACCTCTTCTGACATCACATCTGTTAAAATTATTCACAGGCATCTGAGGTCTAGATTTGATTTATGTTTTAAAGATGTGTTATCAACAAACGACAACAACCCACACTGTGAAATCCATAAATAAATCTTGTTGTATTGATGCAAGGTATATATCTATTTCCATCTTATTGTAGTCACACAACCAGGAACAGCAGCAAGGGGTCATAGTAATAAGAATGCCATCACAAATCTCTGTGGTCCAATTCTGACCCGCCTATGCTTCAATCAAGGCAGTTGTCACATCTCAGGTCTCTTCAGGCAGCCCTTTCACCCTATAAAAATCTTCATATGGGGTCTAGTCTAGATACAACTCTGTTTACTTATAATCTTTGTACATGTGACTCCCCTGCCTTGGGAAACATGGAGGCAATTAATTCTCTGCCTCTGAGTGGTTTGCTTCAGTTGCAGGAGCAAATAAACACAGGGAAAGCAGAGATACTTGCCTGTGCAAATTAGGCAATGGGTGGGTAAATATGCTTCCATTTGCTGCACTTCAGGCAAATGCTGGCTAAATGCTTATATAATGCATGTGTGCGCGCACACACACACATATAGTCAGCATACTAGTAAAAGATCTATCTATCTATCTATCTATCTATCTATCTATCTATCTATCTATCTATCTATCTATCTATCTATCTATCTATCTATCTATCTATCTATCTATCTATCTATCTATCTATCTATCTATCTATCTATCTATCTATCTATCTATCTATCTATCTATCTATCATCTCCATTTACTGCTGTATCTTTGGCATAAAACCCCCCAAACAAAGCAAATTAGAGACTTCCTAAGTCGGAGACTCAATTGGTACAACTGGCCCGTAATAAATCTTTCTTCCAGCCCTTTTCCATTTAGACAACAATTTAACATTGATACAAATCATCAAACCACTTCTGCCAAGTAGAAGTAGTTTGACAGTTTTAACACTAAGAGATCTCACCGTAAAGAGAATCGGCAACGGCATGCAAGTGAAGGCACAGATGGTGGGAGGGAAGGCAGGGTGCTCTCAGCAGGCTACAGTAGAGACGCATTAACTCCACAGAGGGATAAGGACTTCCCACCAGTAGAGTCATGAATTATAACTGAGCATGGGAGTGAGTTCTTATTGTCTCTGCCACAGCAAATATACAGTTCCCTTTTCGTCCACCATCACCTTTCACCTTGACAAACTCAAAACAAAGCAAAATGTACTCTTAATATCTAATGGTACAGCATTTCCCTATATGGTACTATGCATACCTATAGAGAAGGGGAAAAGAAAGAAGACAAGAGACCTTCTCTGTGACATAAATGCACTTATTGCTCATCTGATGGTCTGTTGTTGAGAAGAAAATTAGTTCCTAGTAAAAGAGATTAAATTACTTCTAAGCAGTAAGCTGAAATCTTAGGTGAAGGTAATAACTTGTAACTCTACCTATATTGTTGCTCTCTGCCCACGGATTATACTGGCGATCTATTTTGCCTAATGCCTTAGAGCAGGGATGGGCAATGTGGCTTTCCTTACAGTATATTGCTGAATTATATTGCAAAGGAATGATGGAACTTGTAGTTCAGAAATATTTAGGACTGAGAGAAAATGACTGCCCAAAGTCATCAAGTTATCTTCCACTTCTAGTTATGACAAGAACTCACGTTTCCCTCTGTTAGGCTCTCAGTATGTATAAATAGGCATTGGTTAATATATAAGCCTTGCTGAAGCATTCATTTCCTGTAGCATGAAGACAGGTAATAATTCTATTAAAAAAAAATATCCAAACTAAAAATGTAATCCATGCACAATGAATTAAGTCTGCAACCTTCTATGTAGTGAAGTCTGGAATATTTCCCAGTGAACTCAAGGAGTTTGCTTGGGTAAAGGTGGTATTTATCAGAAAAGGGCAACAGAAAAGGTCAAGCATAAAACATGCAAAGGGAGGCCCCTTCACACCACATCATTTGCACTTCCCAAACCTTCCAAGCAGGGCTTGGAATGCAGCAATGTAGCAAAAACCAACAAAGGTTCTGAAAAGAGTGTATGTGTACATGCACTAACAGTTATGGACAGAACACTATATTTGAGTTATTTAGAAATATATGTAAAAAAGATTTGATTCTAAAATATAAAAGTCTATTCTAAAAATGTAATTAGGTTCATAGTTTTTATAATTTCTTCCTGAACCAAGCACTTTCCAGATGTATTAGATGACAATTCCTATCATCCCCAGCGTGCCTGCTGATCAGAGATTACTGATGCTGTAGTTTGATAGATACGTTTGAAAGACTGAGGCTGTTTGGGCACATGCTATTCATATTATAATAATAACGTTTTAATGTCCTTTAAAAATTCCAGAATCATACATGCCCTGGATGAAAAAGTTATTTAAGTCCAACTCCCTGTTCACCGCGGGAATCAAGGCGAAGTGTCAAAAATAGAGGACAATTTTACTTTCACTTGCATGCATCTTGTGCAGGGGAGTCCACTACCTCTCTTGGAAACTGGTTCTGCTGTCGAACTGCTCTTCCAGTTCAAAAGTTTTTTTCTAGCACTCAGTCGCCTTCTGCCTTCCTGTAACTCTATTTACATTTTTAAAACAATACTAGGCTTCACATCTCAAGGGAAAGGAGTCCTCTGCCAAATTGTCTTGCCCTCAGCAAAGTCATCAATGGCGAAGATTTATTGTTTTAGGCAGTTTAAGAATTTCCCCACTTTTAAAGGGGACGTTTATTCTGTCTTTCACTTTCGTTTAAAGCTTCAGTGTTCCTGTTCTAAATGACAGCACCGCAAGCACTGCTTTTAAGCATGATTCATCTTGCCTACCATATCTCAGGTTTTTACACCGAGCACCTCTCTCTCATGAACAATGGAATCTTGCTCCTTCATAGCTGCCGGGCAGAGACTGTTACTAGCTGCAGACTTGCCACCAAGTATTACAATAAAGACTACAAATGGGAATGCCACTTATACACAGGTTCTAGTCTGGAAATGCCTTGCTCTAGCAAATGCTTGTCAACAAATGTTGACAAATGTGTTGACAAATGTGTAACATTTCTTCTGTGAAAACTGCAGCTAAATTACCCCCCCCCCCAATTTCAGGAATGAGATGAATCTTAATGATAATTCTATTTCTGCTGCTCCACTTTTGTTTCCACTTTTGTTTCCCCCACTGTGATTTCATAATGTGCTTTATAATAAAAACATGCTTCTAAGGAGGCTGATGTCACCCACTCATGAAGAAAGCCTCTTTGAATCCAGAGAATTTTGCCTTATACAGTTATAAATACCACTTTATAAACACTCCTACTGGAGAACAAAATGCGTGAGAGTGGTATCACTCAGGCTTTTGGCAAGGAAAAGAGAGACCCTTTAGGTCATCACACTTGCTATCGTTCATCTTGATCTTTTATTGATTTTATTGTCAGTTCTTGGTTTAATGCTTGTGAATTGTGAATTGCCCAGTCATTGTGAGCTGGGAGGCATATAAGTTTAATAAATTATTATTACTATTATTATGGTTCATTACACAATCGGCCGGATGTTCAGACTGCATTTGGCATTTTTGTCTGCCTATCGGGTCCTTCCCAAGTACTTGGGATAGGCAGATGTGGATGTTTGATGATGTTACAAATATCATTGTAGAATGTAAATTTTTCCAAGTAAAGCTGCCTTTTAAAATTGGCTGATTGTGAATTTGTCAGTACTGATCATGTTCAAGTGGTGTTCCAATTATTTTGGGATTGCACCCAACACACTTATTACTGTTATTTATTATTGTTGATAGGGGCTCAATGGCTCAACAGTTAAAGACGCTTAACTTGTTAGCTGGAAAGCTGACAGCCTGGGTTGGAGACCCAAGTGCAGTGTGCCTGGGTGAGCTCCTGTTATTTGCCCCAGCTCCTGCAAACTTTGCAAATGCAAGTAGATAAATAGGTACCACTTCAGTGGGAAAGTAACAGCGTTTGTGTACCTTGGCATATAGTCATGCTGGCCATGAGACCATGGAAGTGTCTTTGGACAAAGTTGGCCCTCTAGAGTCGGACACAACTGGACAGGATAAACTTTTACCTTTACCTTATTTTTATTGATAGCAATAGAACAATATTTTATAATTTTTCTTTTATTTCCTTTTTTCCTTTATTATCAAATATATAATTGGAATATTATATTATAATTATAATATTAATATTAATCTCTTAGGTGATTTTAGTCCTAAAACAATTGTGCTACAAATTCAACCATTCACATAAGTTTGCATGTTTTGCAGGATTCATGATCTTAAAGTTTTAGATGCTATCTTATGCTTGTCTTGGACTGAAATAAACCTTTAAATTTGAAGTGACACAGAATAAACATACTTTTCTCTATTAAGTCTGGTTATCTTATCTTATAGTATCTACTTAGCTATTTCCTCTGTTTAATTGCATAGCAAATAAGAATGCATATTTTATAATTGATCTATTGTAGCAGTTTTGAATTTTACTATTGAGGAGACTTGTATGATGGAATAGCTTGTTGCCATACCTGACTAAGGTTTTTGGCAGCCAAAAGGATGTAACTTTCCATACTATTTCTGTGATTAAATAAAATCTTCTTCACTTCCACCATTGTGGGTCTCCATTTCAAATCCATTTAAAGAAAATTGTGCCTGTGTAAATTGACAGTATACTATCCTTAGTAATCTGGGGAAGAATAATTCAGAGAAGTCATCTTCTCAATTTCTCTGACAACTATTTTGGGAAAGAATTTTGAAGAGCCATTAGTATAGTGTAAAATCTTTTTTCAGCTTTTTTGAACCTCATCCTCTCTAGCAGGTTGGATTTCAATTTCTATAATTTGAAGTCAAAAAATGGACCCTAGAGCTCCTTTCACTGATAATTTAATTAAGATAATGTAATTAGTGAAAAAGACTGAATGTGGCCAGGACTGTCCTCAGTCTCATGGAAAGTTCAAGATTCTTGGGCTACTGCTCAACACATTATTATAATTGCTTCTAAATGTCAGAAAAATACAAAACAATCTTAGATTAAAGTGCTTCAATCATTAGGATTATCCATGAAGGAGTTAGAATTCGATTAGGAGGAAGGGAGGGAGAGGGAAATAGTCCAGAGTACTTCTGGCTCTTTAAAAATAGCAGTAATTTATTTTCAACTTTAGATGAAAGATAATGCAATGACAACATCTAGATGCAAGAGAATGGCCCGGCTAACAATAAGTTGCTGAATGGAGCTTATGCCATCCACCAGTGGCAATATACTGGCAAGAAAAGCAAAGATGATTTCAGAAAACATAGCTGGCCTATGAAAGTTTAATTCTGCCCAGCTAATCTTCATTTGCTATACATATTTAGATTTGCATAATGAAGAATGTATACGTAACATTATTTGGTTCAAAATATAGTTCCAAAACCATTCAGTTAAGAAAGTAATCACTGTTTTGTGAGATTAAGTTTCTAAACAATATGAAATCAAGAAGAAATTTCCTGTATTATTTTTTCTAGTAGAAAAAATAGAATATTTCATTCATATGGGAAGTCATTGGTGTTCTTTGATCTTGGTTGTTTTCTTGCAGATGTTTCATTACAAACCTAGGTAATATCACCAGTTATTATCATCATCTTTACTTAATTTGGTAATGAAATGTTTGCAAAAAAACAACCAAGATCAGAGAGCACCACAGTTTCTGAGCTACAACCATGAGCTACAAATATTCTCTTCCATCAGTGTTTATATGTGAAGCAGCTTTTTCCATGCCAAAATAGGGTTTTTTTTACATATTGTTTTTTCAAAAACTCACTAATTACCTATGTGAATAAAGGCATGATTAACCTAATGATTGTCATGGTACAAATGCCCTTTGGCAGAAACAGGTACAATATAAGAAGATATTTTGCTGGTAATGAGTTCTGGATCTGAATTTAGAATGCAACTTGGAATAGCTATAGTATACTGCAGGGGTGCCCAACCCCTGAGCCGCAGCCCACTATCGGCCTGAGGCCTGTTCGAAACCAAACTGCGTGAGTGATGGGCAAGCGTGCACATGTGCAAAGCTCCACTTGTGCGAGTGGTGGGCCCTTGCACTCCCACACAAAGCTCCACTCGTGCGAGTGGAGCGTGTTCAAGTGCAAAGGTCCATTCACACAAGTGGAGCTTCGTACGCAAGAACAAGGGCCCTCTGCTGGTGTAAGTGGAGCTTCATGCACAAGTGCAAGTGTCCTCTGCTCATGTGTGAAGCTCCATTTGCACGAGTGGAAGGTGCATGTGCCTGCCACTCACACCAATGAAGAGTGTGCGCCTGTGTGCGCCTGCCACTCACATGTTTCTCCCCCTCTCCCCCCTACATTGCACTGCCAAGATGGAAAGGTTGGGGACTGCTGGTATACTGGATTGATGTTATCATTAATTCCATAGAATGTGAACTGGCATTAAGGTATACTTACATTTTGGACTACAAATTCAAATTCCACTGTCCATCTACTAATTTATCAGAAATACTATTTATTTTTACAGAATATAATGGTTATTATATTACCTTATTCTTCAACTGATTTCACTAATTAGCATTGGTATTTGCAGTGGCTGTGGGAAATGCAATCCTCAACAGTGATAACATTTTTTCTACTTTAAAACTAGTCTTTCATTGTGTAGAGATGCTAAACTGATCATTAAGAAAAGGGAAGAGTATTCATTTTGATAAACACACATACAGACATACACACAAATATACATACATACACACACACAGAGAGAAATTATTTCCCACTATGTAATAAGTAATAAAATTGTTATAAAAACATGAGAAGTTGAAATGGGAACATAAACCCCAAAACAAAAAGTGTGAAAATGAAGCTGCAGTTTTTTCTATGTACACTGAATGCCACTCTCGAAATTGGTTTCTGGAATAATTATAAACATAAAATAAATTATTTAAGTTGGAAATTTTAGTTTTATAAAATTGACAAAATACTTCACTGTGACTCCTCCTTATATATTTATTCTATGGGGATATTTTAAAACAAATATTGAAACTTAATTGAGATTCCAACTATGAATGAATTAGAAAGCAAAGAAGTTGATAATGCTAGATATAAATTATAGCTTTTAGACAGTAAATAGTTAACTAGTATATCTAACAGAACCTTTTATTACTAAGTTAAGAAATACAGTTTGAGTAGCAATGTTTGTGTGAATTTTGTGGACTTAAATCTTTCCTTCTGAACACTCCTCTGAATGTTTGTATTACCATAATGCAAACTATTTTCACTTTCTGGAACTGGTTTATTTTTTTTTTAGAAAACTTATAAAACATTATAAAATGTAAAAATTGCTATAATGACTGTCTCATATTTTCTCTCAGTATTATGCATAATAGTTATTTTATTTCAACCATAATGGAAAACATTTTCTCTCCTTGAAAAGTAGGCTAAAAATATAATAGCATAAACAAAAGTTTCCTTTTACTGCATAGTACAGTATTTTTACGAAAGCACATACATATTCACATAAATCTAAATGACTGCTATCTGTGCAATTACTTATTGCATATTATCCAGATTACAAAGTGACACGTGATCCTGAATTTTTTCAAAGTATAGTGAAATTAAATGACATTATATCTAAACAATATTTAGAACCCTTTGAAAAAAAGAAGGGTTACTTTATACATGATTACAACTGTCCCTGTAGGGAGAAAAATATTTCAATTGTCTACATCGACATAGCCAAGCTGTTTAATCATTTTACATACTTCTTGGTACTATGAGAATGTAACTGTGACAGTCTGATGTAGTGTATTTTACTAAGAGCTATAAATATTCATGGACTAATGAACCACCTACCCACTGGGAGTGATTACATTTGAATAGGCCAATCAAAGGCAGGTTGAGTTCACACACTCTAGACCAGGAAGTTTCTTTTTCAGGAAAGAATTACCTTATGAAAGACTAATATAGCTGTAAAATCCTTCAGTTCCCAGGGGAGGAAAATAGCAGTGGAAGGAATCGGAAGCATTCTTTTCTTAAGCATTAAAATTTTAAAATACGATTTAAAAAGAAAAAAAGTACAAAGAAAAAATATTTCTCCCAAAGTATTTCTTTCAGACCAAACTACGTACATGTTAACTATTGGGGGAAATGGAAATGGACTGCCAGGAAAATAGCACATCACTTATAAGTCTGTCCCCAGTAGAGGCAGTACCAAACCATCCTTGGCTAAACTTGAAAAACTTAAGCAAGTTTGGATGTGGTTGATCCTGGATAGATCACCAAAAAATTGCAGGCCTGTGGAAAGGGAAACATATATTATGGAAGGAGACAGCAGCAAATACTTTCTTTAGTATTGCCAATTAAAATATATAGTCCATATTGTCGCCAGGAATTGAGTGAGACTTAGAAGAAGCTTCAACCCCCCTTTTTTTTACTGTGTCTAAATTCAGTTTTTATACCCCAGTAAATTAAGGTTTTGAGCAGACTCATGATCCACAAACCTCACTAATTTACTGTTTTTTATCTCCTGCATCACAGATGGAAGAAATCACCTTGATATGAAGTCACACAACCATATTTGTTAAAGCGGAGTTAGGCAATCTGATGTTCCAGTCCCCATAATCCAGGGGTGTCAAACTGCTGGCCCACAGGCCAGACGCGTCATGTGGTTTTGCCGGCAATGGCAAAACTCTCCCGATACGTTGCACAACGTCACGTGATGTCGCGAGTTTGACATGTCTGCCATAATCCTTTACTGTCCCTTGTCCCTTAATGTCAGCGGGCATTAGTGTCAGTTTTAATCTAAACCATCTCAAGGGTACAAGGTTATTGGCCCCTGAATTAACAGCAAGGAGGTTCTACACGCAAACTTCAATTTATTATTTATTGTATAGCAACTAGGCCAGAGTTTAGTCAACCTGGTGACTTCTGAAATAAGGCTATTTATTATGTGAAACCATTTCACCTCAGCTGACTGAGGTTAATTGGAATTCATATAGGCTTTCTTTTAAATAAAAATAAGTCAAAAGATTAGCTTGACCTAATGTGCAATCGCAGATGAATTTCAGGGGCTGAAAAACAATGGCAGTTTTTTTTTCATACATTCCAGGGATTCAGAATTGTCAACTTTAATTCTTTATTTTACTTAAAGAAACACTCTTGCCTTTTCCCCTTAAGAATATATTCTTCACATTTAATCTGCTTCAGTTGAAAGTTCCCACTCTTCATGTGCTTTATCAATAATTGTTGGGGCAATACTGGTCAGTACTCTTGATTTCAACTCCATTATTATCTCTTTTGTTAGGAACAGACTGCAAGCTTTTGTAGTGTGTCTCAAAATTAAATGCAAACAATTTCCAATCTAATGAGTGGCAGCTCAATAGCAATAGTATTGTAAATGGCAGCATGCTTGAAATGTCACTCCAAATGTTTAGTTTTTTGGCTAACACAGAACAGATTTTAGATTTTATATAAAAATTGCATAAAGAATGCAATACAGCAATAAAACAGACATGACAGGTCTACTCATTGTACTAAACCATAGTTTGCTTAGCAATGTCTAGTTGAATAAGCCACAATTTCTTGGGATCATACACTGAGATTTAAAAAGAAGTTTTAACCACTAAAAACACTAAGATCAAACAAAGCAAGCCACACTATAAATTAAAGTAGTGTGTGAACCCAACCTCTGTCTTCTATAATATGGATTTTCTTCTACGGCAAATCTTCCTCTTGTTGGCCTTAGACTAGCCAAATAAAACACTGAAAATTCAGTGCTTACAAATGAACAAAGTATTTGATAAATCTAGACAGCTGTGTGTATGTATGTGGGGGAGGGAGGGTTGTGCTCCTGGATATTTTCAAAACAGAAGTTTCTTGGTTCAGTAAAAGCCCTAAGTTCTATTATTAGCATAAAATCACTGAACTGAAAGAATCTTTTTAATCTCATGCAGTTCCTATTAGGCCTAACTTGCATTAATAATGGTAAGGGATGATGGGAATTGCAGTTCAATAATATATGGAGGCCAAATATTGCTTACCTCTAATTTAGTGCACATTTCTCCTAAATCAACCGGATTTTACTTGTAAATCTGGCTTTTATATGACCTTTTGTTGCACTTTATCACTTTACTGAACAGTTTTAAATTCTCATTCTCTGCATTTTCTAATTTTTGAAAAGTAATTATATCTTATCTTTTACCATAAAGGATAAACGACTATATTTCCTATTCTTTCAGAAGTTTCATTTAGTATCTGATAAGTGTTATTTATACTTCTTAAGCCAAAGCAATTGAAATTGTACAGCATTTTCTTTTATATTATATAATCTTTTTTTGCCATGAACTTTTGTTCCTTTCTCCCAAAAATGTATTGTACATGTCACAAGCTAGGGCTCTGAACATGCAGCTACAATTTGACTTATTAAAGCTGCTTTCATATGTCCTCGCTAGGATAATTAATTACTAATAGCAGCCACGTGCTGCATTAAGATCACCTAAATTTGATTGCAATGATTTCACAATGGTTATCATCTTTTCATAGCTCTTGTATCTAATCCCAGTCTGCAATGCTAACCTATATTAGTTTATTTGGCCTTCACAGGAATTCTATAGTCAGCTCAGTTCAGTGTTTTACTAAATCACAAATAAAGCTGCACCTATCAGTGATGAAGCGATATATACAAAACATTTTGAACTCTAGACCATCTGTTGAGAATAAGTTTAGAAGGGGGGGGGGGGAGAAACGCCTGAGAAACTATAAACAAACTGGCCCCTGCTAAGTTTGTGCTAAAACTCCTTTCATTTAAAAGCCACTATTGCATTGAATTCTTTTCCAAGGACAATGGCTGTTTGGAGGCACACACTAATGAACAAAAAACATTACCAGCCATTTTTATAGCACAATCTAGTGCCAGTTTCCAATACACATTTTCCACTGCAAGAAAAGTGGGTGGAATTAAGAT
Source organism: Azemiops feae (assembly GCA_023970755.1). Taxonomy (NCBI): domain Eukaryota; kingdom Metazoa; phylum Chordata; class Lepidosauria; order Squamata; family Viperidae; genus Azemiops; species Azemiops feae. The sequence goes on from JALGBA010004253.1 coordinate 3,482,863, forward strand.
TATGTGTGTTTTATCATTTGCATTTATAGTACAAGTGCATGCCACAAGAACCTATAGAATCAACTGCAGGTGAAATGGGAAGCCACATTGCTAATTTTGCTTAAACTGGTTTTTTTTAGTTAGATTAGTTCAAAAGCTATAGAAAATAGTTCTTTGAATAGATATTATTTCATTGATAATCATCAGCTCTGGTGTATTTTATTACTTTTCATCAAGGTAAATATGATACAATAACAACTTGAGATGCTTAGATTCACCAATCTATTGGTATGTTGTTATGATGTGGAATTTATGAATGTATAGGTTTCCACATGTTATCTCACTGGGTGCATTCATCTTATTTTTTAAAAATGCTGCATCACTATTTGTAGTTTGTTTATGAAGCCAAAAACCAGTTCAATAATTTTAGATAAGCAATTTTCTTAATTTTCAGTAGGTGAAATAGAAATCTTTTTTCTTAGCAAATCCATAGTTGCTATGTAGTAACAGCTTACCCGTATTTTTTTTAAAAAAAAACATTCTATCTTCATATAATAATCTTTAGACTTTCTTTCTTTCCATTTCTCTCTAGTGTAATCTCTATAGTATCCCACTGAAAGCAGAATGTGGGTTTACAACAAAATAGCACTGACTCAACATTATTACTTTTAATGAAGGACAAAACTTTCTTCTAAGTTCAAGAAAAAGACTGCCAAATAAGATGAAATCCTGATAAGAAGAATTCTATCAGAAATATTCAAGCTATGGGAATTGCTATGAGACTAATAGAACTATTGAGTAACATAATAATTAAGACAGTATTTTTAAGCCTTACCCAACTTTTAATATTTTATTATTCAGCTAGCAAAAGAATTACTACAGTTTAGTTCTACACCTCTAGAAAATTTTTGATTCAACTAATTTGCACATCAAATGCTTTAATTTGGATATGTGAATGTACTGCATTTGTATTTACAATCAAATAAATATGATTGATAATAGTAAGAAGCTGGAACGAAGTGATCTTATTTATACCAGAACAGAACAAATCTCTAGGTTATGAAAGTAGTCACAGTTAGTTATTGTGTCAAGCCAAAATTGAGGATAGGGTTTATACCAATAAAATCACAATTCTCAGTTACAGTACTGATGCATAATTGCATATTGTACCTCCTTCCTATTACTGAGAACAAAGACTAACTGAGGAACAAATCAGTTTATCGTATTAAATTCTACCTAATTTGTCCCTGTGATGACCCTTCAATACTTCGGTAGTAGTTCAGCCCCCAAATTTGGTTCTTGTTCTGTTTTATCCAGTAACCTTTTCCTTTTTCATATGCCATATTGTGCATGGTGCCAGCCATGTCCTCCTGGAGCAGAGGTGGCAGTCCACCCATTTTAAAACAAGCACTTTAAATCAGAGCTCCCCAACCTTTCCGGCTTGGCGGTCCAGAAAGAAAGGGAGAAGCAGGGAAATGTGTGCGCGCACGGCCCCGCGTGAGCACGTGCAAATGGCTGCGCGCCTGATAATGGCATGAGCGCATGTGCAAACAGGCCGTGCACATGAGCAAGCAGGCCGCGTGCACCCGCACTGCCGCCGGCATGCTGGTGCCTGTGCGCATGCATAAGCGGGCTGCTAGCACCCATGAGCATGCACAAATGCGCATGTGCAAGCGGGCTGCTAGCATCCGCGTGATGCTGGCGGCGGTGCTAGTGCCCCCGCGCATGTGCAAATGGGGCTGTTAGTGCCTGCACAGCGGCGCTAGCCCATAGGTTGGGGATCCCTGCTTTAAATATTGCTCATGCAAGAGTCACTCCTGTGCTTTCCAAATTCCTGCTGCCCTTTTATAGCTACATCTAATTAGTTACATCTAAATGTTACATGATAGCAACTGCTTGTAGGATGTGGAATTATTTGTGGGGCTGAGCAATTACAGATTCTATCTGCTACTATAAAGAATATATTAGCTTTCAAAGTATTGTGTTCACAACTCTAGAAATCCATACAATGAAATTCAGAATACTTGAAACAAATGGTTTGTTTCAAGTGATTTCATGGATGGAATCAAGATATTAGCAGCTCCAACTGCTTTCCAGGGATCACTTCGTTCTACCCAAAAATGTAAGTGGGAGAAATCAGCGGTATTTTAAATGACAATGTAATCACACAGTCATTTGGTTGTCCAAAAATATATATTTTAAAAAATATGGTAGGTATCTGGTGAAACAATTACATCTTATGAGGCCCTGATGACCTGATTCTTGTATAACCTCATGAGATTGTGGCATTCTCGCCTGCAATTCTCCAGATGTTGCTAGTTTGGGATTCACAGACACCATCTATGTCTCCTGCAGGTAGTTTGGCATGTACGGATGTAGCGCTGCCAATTCTTTTTCTATGAAATGAGTGAGGCTTTTTTGTTTCTGATTTACAGCTGTTTTTTAAATTTGATACATGTACAGCAGTTGCTTCTTTATGAGACTAAAAAACTATAGCTTTCTAACCATCCTTAGTAGAGAAGGGAAATGGAAATGAACTAACCAGCTTTTCCAAATCCACACTATAGTATGGATGTTCCATACACAAAAAAATCTAGGCTTAGAACAGCTGGCTTTGGGAGGTCTGTGTCCAACCCAAAACATGCATATTTCAGATTATATCATCTGCATATGGAATGAAAAAGCCAAGATAAGGATTTTCATTGGTGACAGAACGTGCAAACTTCAGTCCTGCCAGTAGTTTTGTGGGAAAGCAGTGGCGGGAGGAAAAAGAGGAAAGCAAGATGGGCAGGCCAAGGAGGTGTAAAAGCACTCCAGGATCCTTATGAGTATTGTTCAAACTGAAACCCTAAACAACCAAAATGTTTCAGGTTTTGTTTCTGTCAAACAGCAGCTGATCAGAAGCTGTTTGGTAGAACTTCCAAAATGCAATTATCTGTTTGGGGTTAAAAAATACAAAAAGTATTTTCCAATTTATATACCCCCTTTACATGCTTTAAAGTTCTTGGAAACAACTTAGTTCACTTTGTGGTCTGACTACATATATCTTTTCTTCTGATCCATCTCTCCTTGCCCCTCTTCTCAGGAAGCATTGTAGAACTTCACAGAAACCAATACATTGGAGCAATTTAGCCAATAATTAGTACCCAATGAATAATATATTTTATGCCCCCTCTATGCAAACAGAGGAAAAGCAAAATACCTGCAATTCTGTTTGAAAGAAGAACTTCTGTGGGCATTGTGTGCAGTCGTAGATCTTGTCTTCTTGCCCATGGGCTGAAAAAATATGTTGCTGCAATTTGTTGGCTTGAACAAATACTGGAAACATCAAAAAGGAAAATGTGAACTTTTTGTTAGTTCATTTTATTACATTGAAAGACTTTTTTCGGCGAACATTTCCTCATTACTCCCAGCAATTGCAAAGGGTACAATTATCAAAGAACCCTATAATTTCTGATTACACTGTTGCTATAATAGGCACCAGCCATGATTATTCAGCTCGACATTCAAGTCTTAATTTTCTTTTCTATTCTTTGTAAAGAACCATGCTTATATGTCTGGTAAAAACATAATCAAATAAGACTTAAATCACAAACAGTTAGAAGTGTACTTTTCCCATTTTACCACAACAATTTAAAATTAAACCATACTCCACTAAAACTCAACATTAAAAATCTTGCTACTGAAAAATTGGGAAGCAACAGATTCTAAAGCTTGTTTTGTGCATTTGCCTAAGTAGCCGATTCTATCCTGTATTGAAATGTGTTAATTTATTGAAACAATTCTGTACAGAAATGTATTAATGTTAAAAATTATATCCCACAGCTATATTGGGGCAATATCTATAAATGTGAAACAGAACTACAGGTAAATTCTCTTTGGATACTTTAAGATCAACGCTGAGTACACACCGAATGCAAAGGTTTCAATAATATAAACACGTTCAATTTTAATGACTACAAACAAGGCCCTAAGACTGTGTAACAGTTTACCTAGGAGACATAGTATTAATAATTAAATTGTATATGCCAGAGGCAGTGTTTGGGTTGGCAGCACTGACTTCTGATGGATGCCTGGTGCACTGTGACCTAAAAAAAGTTTGCATATACAATATTAATTTGTATAGGCAGAGTAAGGATTTATTAAAGATGCTGGCATTTAACTTTGACTCCATTCCTAATCATTAAAATAATTTTAATTGAATGCCAACAACAAAGAATTAGAACAGGGTTCTTATGAGTCATACATTTTAATCACATTTTTCATTACGTTAAAATTATTGGATTCCATTTTCCATATAAAATTTATATTGGTGATTCTCAGTTCTTGTTAATATTCTGCACATTATATAAATTTAATCGCATATTACTCCTAAAACATCATTGTCTATCATTAATGTGCTGTATCTATTTACCCCATCAGCAAAAAAATGTTTTCATTTTCAACATACATATTGGAATAAGAGTTTCAATACTTTGAACACATTTTATAAAGCCTCTAGCTGAAATGTTGTTTTTGTTGTTATTTGGGAAATCTATTCATGGAAAGAAACAGAAATAGGATTGTTTTTCTAATGTTTTATTACACAGCCAAAACTTATGCTCTAGAATCACAAATGGTATTAAAAGTTGCCTACAATACACTTTAGGTATAAATATAGTATATAAATTCAACATTAATGACTTCTGTCTACATGTAGAAAAATGTGGAAAACAAAACAAAAACTCAACTGTGGGAATTACCAAACCAGCATGGCTGACAGGCACACTGTTGAAAACAAAACGAGCTTCAAACATTATTAGAGCAACCTGTGTGCTGAAAAGTAACTAAATGTTATAATACAGAGGAAAAATGTTTAACTAGTAAGTAGGAGGCAATAATTAGAAATAGCAGCAAGGCTTGCCTCTGTTTTATTGGGGAAAGTGCTGCCAAAGAACAAGAAATAACATTTTGGGGTTTTCTTTTCAGTGTAGAAATAATAATCCTGAAATGCATCCTATTGATGATACACAGCTGTGCAGACTGCTGACTTTACTCTTAGAAAACAGATCCTGCATCTAGACACTATATTCAAACTGTAAAGTTCAATGGCATTACTGCTATTAGAAATAAAATGTTTCTATGCAGCCCTTAAATGGTTAGATTTCCAATTATAGTTTTAAGTTATGTTTCATCCAGAAAGTCTCTGTGTTTCACACTGTGCAAGAGGCCTTCTCTTAAAGGAAGTGGATCTGTAAAAAGCTGACAGATGGGGTTTCTTTCACTAGAATGATATGTGATTGAGTCCCTATTCCGATAGCACTGGATATTGTAGGGAGGAAAAATGGCATGGGATTAGTTTGGTTGCAGAAGGAAAAGTAGTGGATGATTTGCTGTTGGGTAGGCTGAAAATAATCTAAAAACAAGGCAATTTGGAGGATGTAGTAGATTTAGATCGAAAGGGTAGTATGTACTCATGATTTACTGAATAAAGTTACAAATGCATGCTTATCACTGAGTAACAGCAGCATGCATTATATAATGATTAAGCAGGAAAGATTTATTTTCATATATTTCAAAAGAGTGACTCAGCTGCAAGTCATTATGCTGACTACTCATAATGAATCAACATGCAAGCTGTATGGGCACAGATAGCCATGTGTTGTTTGTGTTGCATTTAGATGTATTTGATCAACATATTTTAGTCTGGTGTAGGAATCCGCATACTGTGCGTTGACAGTGTCTTTTTGATTTCAGCATGGTAGTTTATGATAGTGGTACAATGATCATTTAATTGACAATCAATAGGATCATGTTTTAGAGCACGATGTCCAATCTTTTGGCTTGCCTGGGCTGCACTGAGTGAAGAGAATTGTCTTGGGCCGCATATAAAATATATAATATAGTTAATGTTTACTACTTTGGAGGCAAGAATTACTAACTTTCCAGGGCTGCATATGGCCCATGGGTCATAGGTTGGACACACCTGTCTTAGAGTATTGCACTGATGTCACTGATGGTAGTAAATGATAGGATAAGAATCCACTTGCATATAGATGTATTTTACTTCATTCCTAATTTCTGCAAAAATAGTCACACATTTATTTCAGTAACAAACATCACCAATTTTGGTGGGGAAAACACCAGTGCCATGCATAGCCCAAATATAGTCATATTCAACACATGTAGCCTATTTTTTTTATTTCTGTACGTATTTATTTATATCCTGCCTTTATTATTTTGAAAAATAATTCAAGGCAGCTAACACACCTAATTCTCCTTTCTCCTCCTATTTTCCTCACGACAACCCTATGAGATGACTTGGCTGAGAGAGTCACTGGCCCAAGGTCACCCAGCTTTCATGACTCAGCTGAACTAGAACTCATGGTTTCCTGGTTTCTAGCCTAGTTACACTAGAACAGTGGTCCCCAACCTTTATGGCTCCACGGACCAGCAGCAACGGTATTGGCAATGTGGGGAAGGGGGTGGTTTCATGCATGCACCCTAGTTCCTGAGCATGTGCAAATGAAGCTTTGCGCACTTGCCTGCCCCTTGCACAGTCTGGTTCCCAAAGGGCTGAGGTCGCGGACTGGGAGTTGGAGACCCCTACATTAGACCAAACATGTTTATTTTTTTCACCTGAGAATATCAGGTTCTTTCCCCAATATTGTATCATATACTGCTTTTAAAAGTCTTATTTTAAAAACAGATATTAAAGTAAGTACTGGCTTCCAAGAAAAACCAGTAATAAGTTCAAAGTTACTAAGATTTGGGCAAGAAAAGGTAAAGTAAGACTATTTTCAATTAACAGCCTCCTGCTGTTAATATGAAAAACTAACTGTTTATTTTCTCCATATTTTCAGTAAGTAATAAACAGTCTTGGCAGTTTATCAGTATTTTGAGGATGACAATGATCCAGAAACATAATAGTAATACCCTAGTTCTCTCTGTAACGCTATGTATTCCAATGAAAAAACTGTATCAAGCCAGCCAAAGATATGACATGCAGGAATGCAGTTATGGAGGCAGAAATCCCATCCCCATTCTCCCCCAATACTTTGAATAAGCAGAAAACCTGTTACACAGCAAGAGGTTCCCATCTCTGAGTCCCATCCTACAAATCAGATAAATATATATTTTGTGAGAGAGGAATGTTGGAAAGATAGAATCCCGATTTCAATAATGTGGCATAAATGATATCACTGAAGAATATACACGAGTCAATTAAAGCCAAGGTGCACAATGAATGAGCCCTATCAGAGTCTCACCTGTAAAGCAGACTGGACACTTGAAGGTTCCTCCCATTCCTTCAAAACTGTGCTCTATTAGATGGCACTGGAGTTTGGCAGGAGAATCAAATGTCTGGTTGCACAACTTGCATTCATGGTTTAGTCCTTCATCTGATGGGGCAAAATTGGAGAAAATGTACTATTATTGGTTACACTTGCCCTCTAATGTTTTGTCAAAAAATACAGGACACTTTGCAAGAGAATAAAGCAATCATAAATGACAAATATCACATATTAAACAACTTTTCAAGAAGTGCCCCAAAGCAAACCTTTCTTCCTCCTCCAAATCTGTTGCTATTAAAACATTTGCTTGCTACCAAGAATTAGAAGTAAATGCAGCTAGATTTAATAATATAAATGTAATTGAACACAATTGGTAATACAAAAGTGTGCACGTGCATCCAGTTTTAATTAATTAGATAATTAGATTTAATTAATTAGATAATTATCTTGGTGCCCTTGATTTGGCTGTAGAACTTATTCTGCACCAAAGTCTACAGTAGAATAAGGGTGGATATTACGGTTTTGTTTTGGCAGCAATCACTCTATATACAGGTTAGGTGAATAAGAGCTACCAAGTATTGGATGCTACAAAAGTGAAGAAAACTCAAATACTTCTACTATCTATATACAATTATAACGCTCATGTTTATCTGTTTGTTTGTTTATATCCTCAAGTTATCCTGAACAGAACATTATACCACAACAATTTCTGAATCAAGGTTATCTAACATCTGCTAACTTAAAGAATGCATTAAAAAATCTGGGACCCATTACTCTAGTGGAATTAAAATTGTTCAGATCAGTTTATTTGCAAAGTTGTGGCTGTTTCGATGTCCCCATAGTAATGGGATACTGATTTTTGATGCTCCCGCCAGTTTCCCACAAGCAAAATCAACAGGGAAGCAGGGAGGAAGTCAGAAGTCACTCCTTTCCCACTGCTTTTGTGCCCACCCTTGGTTATTCTGTATATCAGTTTAGGTAAATAAACACTGACTTATTATTGACGTTTGTTTGCCACTACAATTATTGTTTTTATTTATGATACATATTCTTCTTAGAGCCTCACAGGACCATCCAGGATTGGGCAAATATATATATATATGGTCAGCCTAAAATTTAATGTTCATTCTGGTCACATCAGATTGTACTACCTATCCTTCAAAGGATGACACAATGAGAATCCAACTAGTTGTCTAGTTTTTCTTAAATCTGATGGGCTACAAAACTATCATGCAGAAAGTTCCTATAAAGCAACAAGCAAGTGTTCAGGTATCTTTCCTTTCCTATCTTATTTTTGTATTGTTTCATTATAAACTTTCCTCTATGACAGATGTTACAACTTCAACCATGCAACTTCTTGTCAGCTGCATAGACCGTGATTGTACTGGGTGTGAAAGAATTTGTAGATTCTATTTTTATTTAGATGTTACCACATATCATACTAATGCTTACTTTTGATAAGTATTAAGGTTTCTGTTTTTTAAAAACTTGCATGGAACAACAGATCTTTGTCCTGAACATGAAAGCCTGCATTATCTTTGAACTGGCTTTCTCCTCCCCTTATTAGTAACCATCTTACTGAGAGTCTGAGGTCCTTCATTTTTTTCCCAGCTAGAGGCATTCCAAGTACTACCAAATTGATCCTAAAACCTCCCCCGCTCTCAGCTGCAGGCCCTTGGTGCCCTTTCCCCCTCCCTGTTCATCCTAGGTCTAGCATTAGTCTTTCTTCTCAGCAATGTTGCAAGCTCCTTTTCTTCCACCATGGGAACAGTGATCGGTTGTCCTACTTAGAAACAGTTGCTAGGTAAAATGCAGCCCCCAGCTCTTTTGTACAGGGTTCAATTCCCTCAGCCTATCTTAGAAAAGGTCCTCCTCTGTGTCACTATTGTGTTATATCTACAGTTTGGTTTGACAGGTAAATATATTAGCCAGTTAATAATAAAAACACATGCACACTCACAAAACAACTGCACCTAATACACCACTGTGGTGTATTTTAAGATAACAGCTACCAACTGAATACTAAATTGTCCCACCATGCGTAAAGTAACACAGCCTTCCATGATTGACTCCCAAGAAACAAGGAAAAGATAGGAGACAACAATTAAATTAAGTAAGGCCTTCAGTTTATGGCTTTATTGTATGTTGCCCAGCGTCATTTCATATGAGATGGGCAACTGTATAAATTTGACAAACAAACAAATAAATAAACTATCTAACCTCATCACTGAGCTGTTCTCCCAAACTATGACAAACTAAAATCAAGAAAAGTGATTAGATTCCTGATGTTTTGGCTCACATTGATTGGGATTTATCCTTAATACAAAGAGGCACAATTAACATAAAATTACTGCTGTCTGCTGCACCAGCTCCCTCATTCCTAACAACATTATCAGAGATGGTTTAGCTAAAAGAACTACACAACTACGGTATATATGTGCAAAAACCCTGCCAATGTGTAATATTTTTAGCCAGTGAGAGCAATTATATTAGCAGTCAAAGAACAGATTTGTCTCTTTGATCAGAAATTGTAACTTTCTGCAGAAAGGAAGACTACTCCTAAGTCAGAAATAGGCAATTCTGAACATTTTTATGTGTGTGTGACCAAAAAACCTAACCTTTTCTTTCTCCAGGCATTAATCTAGTGCAGTTGGGGTGTAAAATCTCTCCCACTGATCAGGAAGTAAATCCCACTAAATAAATACAGTTTTACTTTGGAATAAATATTTGCAGCGGAGTATTTTAGAAAATTTAGTTGCATCAACATATTCATGAAATCCAAAACAGAAGTGGTATGTGAAAGGCTGGACTTTCTTTGGGTTACTTGAATTTGAACGTGATTTCAAAATATATTTCCTAGCTGAGAAAAAGAAATGTGCTATGCTTGCTGAATGCAGTGCATTCCTTGGTAACTCATATCCCCATAAATCCATTGATTTTTTTAAAAATCTGAACATTAATTCTTGATCAAGCCAAACATCTGATTCAGGTCTCCAAGAACAGTTATCACTAGCTATTTTGGAAGATGGCAGAATTATCCAAATGGTCATGTTATTTACAAACGTTTATATTTGAATATACCAAACTATTCCCTCACGGCATAAGCAACAGTATGCAAAAACAAAAGAAAACAAAACAAATAACAACAAACAGAAAGGGAGTAAGGCATGAAATATGAAAAAAGGAAAAGAAAAGCAGCTTACATAAATCTAGTTTATACCAACACCATTCACTATTCTCTGTACCTTACTATTTTTTACAACAAAATTGGCAGAAGCAAACATTTGTATACAACAATATACAATGTTTATTTCTTTCAACAAATATTCATTCCTTACAAAAGGCCAACATGCTACTCACTACATTCTTTCAATATTTCTATATCTTAAAATTTCTCACTACATTTTCTCATTTTTGGTACGTTCTATGGCATTGCATATTTGTAGGGAGGAAAATCTCTCTTAAATTAGTCTGTGAATTGGGAGGGAGGAATCCCACTTAGACGGCTATGTGAATTATATCAGGCATTATAGCATATTATTGATTATTTACTTAATTTGTTAAATTTATTTTCTGTCTATCTCACACAGGGGCTAATTTGGGAGGCTTATTATTCATAGACCCAGTGGGACCCCCTTCCCAAATATTTGGGTGCATGCGTTTTAATGAAGAAAAGAAAAAAGGAATCTCAATTTTAGATCTATCGAAGTGAACATAAGCAATGGCAACTTCCAAAATATTTGCCAAATGCAAAACATCTACATAGAGTGGTTTAAAGCAAACATAAGACTGACAAAATTATTACCCATGAAATTATATATTCCTCACAAAAAGTACTACCAGCCTGCCTGTTTATGCCTGTGAAAAAAACAGGCACTTTATGGGGACTGTTTTTTCAAATTTGCTACCATGAATCGCACATTCAAATTTTATATTTCAGTTAATTTTTGAAGTCCAATGTACACATAAATTTTTTTTAATGGAAGCTCCAAGATAATTTTCCAGTTAATATATGGTTTTATGCCTAAAAAAAGACACTGTAAGTATAAAAGTAATACCTAATACTAAGTCTGAATAGGAGAATTCATGAGAAAATAAACAAGTTGACCAGGAAAAGAAGAATATTGTTCAGGTTTACTTCTCTCTCTTCTCCTGTTTTTCAGTTTTGGGGCAACCCATTAAAACAATATCTTCATATTTATGGTGATGCTGAAAAAAACCAGCAAATAGCCATGACTAAAAATATGTTTGAATTCTGGCTTCCACTAACATTGTTGGAGATAAAATTGAATGTCGAAGTTTGCAGGGTGCTATTGATTTCTATGGTTATGAGAAGGAGGCCAAAAACATTATATCTGCACTATATGGACAGTTTAGAAGAGGTTTATTCTCCTTCTCCTCCTCCTTAATATTATAAAATAGACTCTTCCAGACTGATGCCTTTAAGATGTTTTGAGACTACAATCAATCTGGAAGGTGCTTGTTAATTGAAAACTGCTCTAGAGATATAATGGGAGGTGCTGTGGCCTATAAGATATTATGTGAACTGTTAAAATTGTATCATTTGTGTTAGGGCTATTAGTTAAGATTATTTATGCTTTTAAGGTCCTTTTTTCCTTGGCTTTTTGTATTCCATTGCATGTATTGGTAAATCCCTTTCAGGGGCATTCCTATAGAATTGATGATCATTTGCCACTAAACACTTTCTGGATTGGTAATAGTGACATGACAGTAACAACTCTGAAGTGTGGATGGCCTAGAGAAGGTTGATCACTGTCTCATAATGTCCTAATTTTCAATCATGTTAGTATTTAATTTTGAAACACCAATTTTACATTGATACATCTTGGTGCTTTTTGTAGTTATAAAACTGGAAAACACCAAATGATAACTGCACAGGAAACCTTAATATCTGAACACTTAATGTAGAAATACTGAACATCATATCAGAAATAGACATAAAAAGGCTACTTTGAGAATTTACAGTTGTGACAAATTTGAAGTGAAGTGCCAGAACATCATTTCAAGAGGTTATTCTCCCCTCATACATCCACTTCAAACTTTTTCCCAACAAATTTACAAGGAAAAAAAATCCAAAAGCACTGAAGAGCTTTAAAAAAAATCAATCAGAATAATCTAATCTTTAGAAAGATGGTAAATGATAGTAATTGGAAAATACTGTCTGACTCATTCATGAAAGTGAGATTTAGAGTCAATTGATTTAATAACCATTAAAATATTCTATGAAGGATTTAATAGATTGGCAGAGCCCTGTTTTTATTAGGAGTTATAGGTATGATTTAATGAAATTTATAGGCAATTACCTCTAGGGATTAAGTTACAAATTAGATATCTACCAACTACTATAGACCTGATTCACACAATGCTTTTCCCCATCATAAACACAGTTGTTTTTGAAGTTGCCTCAAGGAAGATGTCCAAGTGAAGAACATTCTTAAGTAGAATTTGTATCAAGCTGTCAAAATGACAGATCATCAGCATCAGCATCTCATCATCTATTTTCATAATAATGTGCATTGTTGGAGCACATGCTGACTGAGAAATCTACACATGAAAACTGCTGTTTTCCAAATAAAATGATGCATTATATTACTAGGGTAAAAGTAGCATTTACTATGCAAATATAGAGTCTCTTCCGGTTGCTGTGCCTAGTATTATATTTCCAAGAGTTGTGGTAGAGTGGAAGTAAGGCCCCTTGTGATGAGTCTCTAATGAAAAAAAAAAAGATGAAATAATGAGCACAGAGAAGCTCCTATCCACACGGTCATAATCAGACAGTGGTAGCTGAAGCAGATTTCCAACTCCTTGCTGCTCCTTCTGTCCTAACTGAACAATAAGACTATCCAGCAATGTTTTAGCCATGTCACTTATCAAGTTTACTTTGCTTACTGCTAACACCTGATTGCTGTCACATTTAGTGAGAGCCTATTTCACTCTTATTAAGGCAAAACAGCTTAAGTATTTAACTACTTTTTGCATGACAATGTCCTTGAGCTGCTTTTTATTCTATCCATACCACATGAGATATAGATAGTTGCAAAGGGAAAGCCTATGTATGCTGTTCTATTATCATCCAATCTAAATAGTTAAGGTTCAAACCATGATTCCCTTCTCATTGGAATCAAACTGTCTGTTGGTTGTTTGCCAGAATGCCAAGTATGTTAACTTAATCTTCTTTTGGTTTTCCCCAATTCACCCAGCTGGGCAATACAATTCTTTTAAAAGACCTAATATAGAAATTAACAAAGTCTGAAAACTTCCAACATACGCTCATTGTTCTTTGATTGTAATAGGCCTTCTGTCATTTACAATTTCTCAAGTATCATTATAATAAATAAACAAATAAAGATGAAGAAACCAAACTGAAACAATTCATGATATAGCAGTAAGGAAATGGAAATGCAAAAATCAAATGTACAGCTGGGAATTGCTGAGAGAAATGTTTACAGTACTTCAGGAATCTGCTACTGCAAAATTGTAGACAAAATCTTGTAGGTTTGTTGGACACAGTGCAAAGTGGTAATAACTACAAAGAAATATTGGAAAACTTTTACCCCTTTCTTCAACGTATAAAAGGTCAAATGTGCTAAATAACTTAAGGAATTAAAATAGTTCTGTAGAAACTGCATAAAGCTAGCATACCAAAACTACTACTATAGTCTATAGCATATATACTGCTACAGACTATAAACTACGGTAATACTGTAATGAGAAAAAGGATCTCCCTGAATACAGAAGCTGGGCCATTACATTCTACTTTCATATACAAAGACTTCTTTCTCTAACATTAAGAGAAACATTTTCACATTTATGCTTTATTACAGCAGTCTGAAAATCACACAACATATACATTTTCTGTACATTCATCTCTGAACTAATAAGAACATGAAGAACTATGACGATGCTTCTTCTGTGCCAACAGATCTGTACAAACCAACACTGCCTATTCTGACTGTCAGAGATTTTGAGACAGAGATGTCACTTGAACTCCATTCTAACTGGAGACATCAGGAATCAAATATGAGAACTTCTGCAAGCAAGCCATGTACTGCATCACTGAGCTGTGGCCTTTTCCCAAGAAATGCCATGCTGAGGCACACAAATGTTAATTCTAGTCTAGCATTCTGTCCTCTTAACGGCAGAGAGAAGATGTCACAGGGAACATCTTGTAGGGAATCATCTTGATTGCTTCCTCTATTGTTAGCTTAGTTGTTCTTGGTAGACAAAAATATCTTTAGAGGGGAAATTGGACTAGCATTGCAAAGCTATACTATTTTGCTTCTATTATGTTTTATGGAATATAATGGAAATGATTTTAAAAAAACTGGTTAAATTTTGTGCTGATTAGAATCTTATGATTTCTGCTCCTCTCTCTCTCTAGAAAAAGTTCTGATAATTTAAGTGCAATAAATAGAAAGTTCTTTTTTATCAGTTCTATTAAAGCTGGACCTATAGATGTACCTAGACAAATGCCTGGGGCAGCAAATGTGGGTGGTAGCAGTTTTGCTTTGGCAGCAGATGGAACGGACTTCCCCGCTGTGGGGTTGCTAATTTATACTTGCTATTTTGAAACCTTAAATGACAAAAGGAAGGGATGCTCAAAGAAGTAAGAAATTGTTGCTCTAGAGAACAGGGATGAGGAAAGCTGTGGAAAGGGACAGGAGGAGATTCTAAGACTCTCAGATTTGTACATGTTATAACAGTATAGCAGGTGATTGGCAGCTGTTGTGGGAAATAGTCCCATGTTTGTTCAGAGAAACTGAAGAGATGATCTTAAAATTTTCTAGCTCTATGACTGGGTGCACAACTCAAGGCTGTTCCAAATTGCTACCATCTCTAGGTAAATGCTGATCCAGTGGCGTAGAAGCAGATGAACAGTGCCATGGGAAAATGTCCTGGTTACATCAATAACTGTTATATATTCTCAGTATCTCAGCCTCTTTGGTGAATACTGGCCAGCTATTTTTCTGGTTCAAGGGGAAAAAATAATTTGCAGTAGTCTGACTGTGGTTAAAGTTGCCATCAATATGCATCCATGCTGGTGTGGAGGGAGGGCTCAATTAAATAAAAAGAACCCAAAGGACGGAACACCTAGAGAAGTCCTATTCTATACACCCATTTAGGGTCTCCCTTCTGACTACATAACCATGTTTGCATGCCATGGATGACTGGAAAACTCATCATTAACCTCAAGAAAGCCTGGTGCTATTTGTGACTGAATTTGTTTATTTACTTGACCCTTAATGAAGTGGCACATTCGTGAAAAACTGGCAATTTGAAGTAATTAGTTTGTGAAAATTAAATCTGGCCAGCTATCCAGGGCAACAAGTAGATTAGGGAAAGTCTGTCTTGGGAAGCAAATTTCTCAAAAAATAAAAAATGAAAAAGTAAAAAAAAAATTCCTATCATTTGTCAAGGTCAAAAAGATTAACAAAAATGTAGAAACTGAACATACTGAGCACTAGTATGTATTTTTTTATAAACCAATACATTTTATACAAGGGAAATGAAGAAAACACACCAGTGCTAAATGAGTGTCCTGCTCTTCCTGCAATAGTTTTAGGCTGCCATGAGCTGGAATGGAATTAGCAGGACATTTAATGAAATGGATGGATAAATGGATGGATGGATAAATGCCTCTGCTTGATATTGTTTGGCCTCTGAAGCAAAGGAGGCCTGATTAGCATTTGGATTGGAGACTACCCAAGCTATGGCCTATACCAGTGCACTGATAAATATTCCAGAATGTTGCTATGGAAGATACTTCTATAACGTTTCCAATCAAAATGCATAAACATGCCGATGAGGAGCCAAGACTCAAAGGAGATGTACATAAAATGATTCTTTCTCCCTTACTGATTGGTTCCCATGTTACATGAGTAATATTGGTGCTTCTGGATTATGGGCTGTATGGATCTCTAAAAAAGAGAAAGTGTTACTATGCAAAGTACCCAATCATTCAGAAGATCCTGATGATTTTGGATTTTGAATACTATTGCTGCAACTTGAAACTATTCTTTCAGGGCTGAAAGCCTCATTTAAAATATGATGCAGGGTTCAGATCCTATACTGATAAGATATTAGATTACAAGGAGAATTAATGTAAATTAATACATTAATATATTAAATTAATAAATACATTAATACAAATTTAAATATAATTCTTATGCAAAACATCTTAGATATCATTGTTGTATAATATGTTCATAATTCTCTATAACAATTATCTGGCTGATTCACAGAACTGCAAAACCTAAGTGTGGATAGGTATTGCCCCATGTTCCAGTTTCTAATTGTGAGCGTAGACACCTTAACCTCTCTTTCTCTTCGAAATAACACTTCCTTGTTCTGCCGTTCTATATAATACACAGAACTACAATGAAACGAGCAATCAAAAACTACATACTGTATACCTGTGTTAATAAAAGTTACATTAATTTTCATGGAAAAGGTAATTTACTCAAAATCAAAACACTTTGGCTTATTTTAAAGCATTGGTTCTCTTAATTTTGAAAGCAATTCTTTGTTGTTTTGTCAACTATAAATTTGTTTTAAAATTGGTCAACTTGCAAGATATAGCTTTCTCTAATTGTTTGAGGTTAAATACCTACTAGTATTGCCCACCTGTCTGGGAATTCTGGAACTGGTGGAAGTACTGGTATATCTACCATCGAGTTCTACACAGAAAAAACACAAATTGGTAAAATTGAAAAAAGATACTTTATGGACACTTCATGCAGCATAAAGAAAACACTACCTGTTGTCAGATCTAGGGGAAACACTTTCTAAGACTGATCCATGTAGTTAGTTAATTCCATATTACAGTGGATCAGCCATGTGAACTGCGTACAACACATACTTCTCTCTGTCAAGAAATGTTTCTTGAGGAGACACAAGAAAATGGCTACTTAGCTGCCTGCAGAAGACATCAGCAGGTTACACAGAAGTACTTGTACCCTTGGAATTTTTTTTTGTCTTTTCTAAACATTGTACATTAAATATGTGAATAACGTTGACACAGAATTATTGATACGGTTAGCATACACAGTGTGGTATATGGAAACACAAAGTCTGGCATAAAACTACATTATTTTATTGCCTTTTTCTTGTGTTGTATCTTTGGCTGTACAGGATATATAAACAAATGGAATAAATTGATGATATTCATTAAAGCTTTCAGGCAACAAACATAACACCATTTGAGCAATTCTTACTTTTAGGCTCTTATTTTTCATATTCCTAGAGTGGTATGCTTTTGTGGTCATTCCCACATAATGTTCCAGTAATATGTATCAACATCTTTGCTTATGAAGTCCTTTAAGAAAAAAACTGTCACTAGTCTGGGCTATAAACACCTAATGAATCTTCTGGGACATATTTTTCTGTGACTGGCTCCTGAATTTAAACAATAAAGTTTAAATGCTTTTTAACATGGTCAAGGAAAGTCATACAAGTCTTTCTCATGGCACTGAACCTACTTGAAAGTTTCATTCATATGTTTTAGTAATTTAAAAATTAACTCAGATATCTCCTCATGGTTTATCATTCTAAATTCGGTGGAATGTATGTTTAATATATTTAAGAATAAAGTAGACAGGAAAAGTGATATTGTCATATTAGCAGAATAATACAGACAGAGAAAGTGACTTTTCAAAGCATGCCAAATGGATACACAGAAAACTATTCCTCTTTTTCTTAAAATGGGGAGAAGAAAAAAAAAAGATAAAAGTCAAAGTTGCCTTAAAGTTATGCCTCAAAGTTATTTAGGGCTTAAAACTATGATCCTTCTCATAGGTTGTCTGAGGTTATTGCCTGCATAATAGCATTATATCATGAGAATAGAAAGGGGATGTTTTTGCATGTAATTTCAAACTGAGGTTACAATCCCACAATCATAATTTTATGTTTATATCTTGCCTTTCCTCCAAAGTTTCAAGGTGGCTTAGTTAAGGATTGCATTTCAATTTTCCCCAAACAGCATAAACTTATCAAGTATGTTGGGTTGGGTTGGGGGGGGGGGAGGGGAGGGAGAGAGAGAGAGAGAAAAAAGGAAAAAATATGTCTAAATTTACCCAGGGATTTGAATAGCTGAGGGCTGACATCAGCTGGGATCCCTCCAGTAATAAACCAACGCCCTAAGTATTATATCATTGCCTTAACTCAGAACCAATATTTTGATTTAAAAACTATCCCATATACACCTATTGATTTCAGTGGGATTTATTATAAGACTGAGATGTGCATCAATCACCAAAGCTTGGATTGTAACTGCCTCTCTCATGCTCTAAATGTCCCAATGCACCATGGAAATCCACTCCTGAAAAAGAACTCAATATATTGTGCTTAGGGATATAGCAGAAAGGAAGGGAATCACTGAAAATTAATAACTATTCTTCTTTATGTTTGCAAACTACCTTCATGAATCCAAGGTCATTTCGTCTGTTTTGCATCTTCTACCTAAAGTTTTCTCAGGCAGAAATTATAATGACTAATGGTTAGTTATCGTTTAATTTTAAAAAAGTATGGACTTATTCCTATGGGCTACATCTGGGTCTTATACTTGGAGGGAAAATAGGAAAAACCCAATTCAGTCTTGGTATTTTTTCCCCCGGAGGTAATGCCTGTTATTGAAAATTTATATTATTGAAAGAAATGCGTCAAAACTGTGTTTTAATAAATCAAATGGAAAAAACAAAAGTGACTCAGTTTTTCAAACTGATTCAAATATTATCTGTATTTTTCTATTTTTAAGTGCATTATAATCTAATTAATATGTTACTGGTGTGGGTACTCATGTATTAAAAAAATGAAATCATACTTCTAGCTAGCCTTCAATGTTATTTTTGTTATTTAATCTTGCTTTAGAATGCCTACATATTGAACTAAGTCATACAGGTGGAAAAAACACACAAAAGGAACTGCTTACACAAGAGAATCCAAACGACTGGAGCATCTATAGAACCTGTAGAATCTCTAACCTTAACCCTTGTTCAGTAGTCACAACTGGAACCAGCAACTCGGTCATTAACAGAAGTAGTTCATAAACTGTGATGGTGCTTATAATCTTACTTCAGCTTTCCTTTGTTTTACAGACCGGTAAAGGTTACAAATGCAAGGATTAGTTGCAAAGTTACTTTTTCATCACTGTTGTAACTGCAAATGGTTATTAAATGAGCTGTTGCTAAACAAGAACTACCTGTATCTAATAAATCCGAATTACCATCTCAAAGCAACTTGTCACATGCAAACCATTCATTTGAAGAAAACTATGGACAGAATGTGTAACTGAGGGCATAGTAGAAGTAATATTATTAATCTGGTTCCTATTGCTGCATAATCAGAGCATATTACATGTCAGTATATATATATATACTGTATATATGTGTGTGTGTGTGTGTATATGTGTGTTTATATATGTGTGTGTATATATATGTGTGTGTATATATATGTATTTGTATATATGTGTGTATGTGTGCTTATATATGTGTGTGTGTGTGTGTATACACACTCACATACACACACACACACACATATAAAATAAAGGTAAAAAAGGATATATGCAGTGTTATCTTCATTTTAGATGTCAAAAGGGTCTCTCTCTCTCTGTCTCTCTCTTCTCTCTCTCTCCCCCCCCCCGTCTCTCCCTCTCTCCGATCTTCTGCTCACCTGGCAAGCTGGCTTCTGTAACAAGCTCAGGGGTAGACAGCCTTGGCTCTTTTATGACTCATGGACTTCAACTCCCATAATTCCTGAGTCAGCCTAGCTGGGCTAGCTAGCTCTGTCCTGCCCTTCCTGCTTCCTGCAGAGACGCAGCAAAGGGAGAAGCCCCGCCCAGTATGCTTGTCGGCTCTTCGGAACAGGGTGAGGCTAGCTCTGTCTCTGTCTCTCTCTGCAAATGGCAGAGGAGGCTGGGAGCCGCAGGGGAAGGCTCCGGAGCCGCAGGTTGCCGACCTGTGGCCTAACTGGACCTAATTATAGTATGTTTTGTGAATGCAGGAACATCACTAAATGGAAACTATGCAAGCATTGTTGCTAATTCATAGAAATCTATATCATACATAAGAAATTTTCAGTCAACAATGGTTATGGCATTCTGGAAAATATCAAATGAGCAAAAATAATATAAAAGACATTAGTGACTAAATCTCTCTTAAATGATATATTCCTTTCTTAAATACTAAATAAGAAAGGGAAACTTGTTTTAACCAATGGAATAAAAACAATAACAAAGCAATGAGGTTAAGGAGCAGTAACTCAAATCAAGAAATATTTTTCTTTTTTTTTAATTATCTCTGTTCACTTTTTAATTTTTAATAATAAAACAAAATTTATGGAGCTCAGCAATAGACATTCTATCATATAATAGCCCTATGCACCTTACTTTTTTAGTTTTTTATTATATGCCATCAAGCCGGTGTTGACTCTTTGCAACCACATAGATATTCTCTAGGACAATTTATTCCCATTCTTCTTCTTCAGTTCTTCCAATGGTGTACCCATTACTGCTGTAATTGAGTCCATACACTTTGCTGCTGATTCTCCTTTCTACCTTTCTCAGTATTATTACCATCATGTCTTTGCATAATGGGTCCGAAGTACGATAATTTGAGCCTGGGCAGTTGTGCCTTGTGAGGGACTCTGGATTGACTTGTTCAATGTTTGTTGGCCATCGACAGTATGCTCAGGAATCTTCTACAACATAAAAATTCAAAAGGGTCTCTCCATCCTGTTTCTCAAAATCCTACTTGTATTTCTATAACGTCATAAAAGTTATAGAAATAGAAAAGAGGGAAAATAATTGCTTAGAGACAATCCTGATCATTTTAGGCAAAGACACATCCTGGCATCTGAATATCTTTTCCAAAGTGTTCATGGCTACTCTACCAAGTGGTCATGTGTAGCGTATTTCTTAACTGCTGACACCTTCGCTATTGTTAGTTGATCCTAAAAGGCAGAAATATATTTATCGCTTCAGCATCTTCATTGTAACTTCTAAATTGTACCTACTGGCATTAGTTTTAATCTTTGTTCCATTTTTTTCATTGTGCTTCTTGACTTTCATGGCTAGAACTGATATTTTCATTTTCAGCTATCAAAGCAGCGTTATTAACAAAGCACAGATTAGTGATTTTAAAACCATGCTCATTTATTTTCAATCCAGCTTCCCTCAAAAATTCTATATATAGGTTGGATAAATAAGGGGAGGATATATAGCTCATCTCCCTTCTTTGCAAGCCTGCCTGTTTTACCATCTGAACTATGGCTTCCTCATCTGCATATAGGTTTGGCATGATGACAATGAGATGTTCTCTTTTTCCAAGAACATTCCACAGTTTCACATGGTTGATACAATGGAACTCCTGTCTATAAATAATGAAGTATATGTTGACTTCTTTTAGGTATTCTTTGGTTTTCTTGGTTGTCCATTCTGCATCAGCAACAATGTATCATGTCCCTCAGCATTTTCAAAAACCAGCTTGTAGCATCTTTGTAGGGCTCTGCTCTCTGTTGGAAGATCCTAAGCATTATTTGTTTGCATGCAAAATGAAGAATACTTATGATGTTGTCTTACTTTAGGGAGACCTAAACTTCAAAAATAATACACTGTTGCTGTTAAGCTCTGATTTCTTATGCAATCTTTTCATTTTACAACATTCAGCATGACTTTCTGATACTGGTATACTCATATCCATCGTCTTATATTAATTACACACCATGATTTTTTGTTGTTGTTAAAATTGGTAGCTTTGGGGTACAATCCTCTAGTCCACTATATAGGGTTTCTTCCAGTGCAGCCTGCACGATTCCTACAAAAGCTCCTCTGAAATGAATGGAGGTTTCACAGCAGCAGCAACTGGAGCTATGCACCTTTTATCCACAAGAAAAAAGGATATAAATTGACCCAATGCTCTCCTTTTCCCACACATTCTGTATTTTTGTTTTTGTGCTAATATATTTCTGTGCTTTATCGCTGTAACCTGCTGTTCTCTTTAATTGCTTATTGTTATTAATTATATAGTGGTAACATTGTTGGCTGCTTGAACTATTTGGCTATAAAAATGCATTTATTATTATTGCCACTGGAGCTGCAGTAAATTGCCAGGGTTCTGTCTAGAGATAAATGCCTTGAATATTCATCCAATAAAATTTGAACCTGGATCACACTGCGATTTTCTTTTGCCTCTCTCTTTTTTCCTTCTTCTTCTGCTCTCCTCTTTCTTTCCTGTTCTGATTTTAAGAATATGTTTCATTGTCAGGAATTGCTAAATAGCAATCTTATATTTTGGAATGCCTTTCTTTTGCATTTTGATAGTTTATCTATTTAATTATTTATGACAAACATATCTTCACTGGAAATTGAAACTGAGTTTCAGAGTTAGATGGGCAAATTCTCTTCTAGGCTGTTAGTATATATACAAAGATACAAAATCCAACAATGAGTCTGTTTGCCACAATATTGCTGCTTCATAATACCAATCTTATCCAAAATTTGAGCCATATGCACATAATAGAGAAGGAAAATGGCCCTCAGTGAAGCATTTTATTCCACATTGTAAGACTAACACTAACATCAACAAGGTATAAATGATATTATGGTGCTAGTGATTCCCTGGCCAGTTCACCATGTTTACACATGGGTAGCTAATTCCTAAAGCAGGCTAAAATCAGTAGAGGCAATAAGCTTATATTAACTCATCTTGAAATCTGAAATCCATCTGCTGTTTGGGAGCAATAATCTTTTGACCGGCATGCAAGCTGCTATGGCCAGATTAATGACCCAGTACCATACTGTTATCTCGATTAATGTACACAGCAAAACAGAGGACATGGAACTTTAATTGTAGAAATGCCACAAATTAACGTGGTTCCATGTTCACAACTGGGTTCTAAATCATGCAAGAGTAGCACTTTCTGAACCTTGGTTAAAATATTTAATATAACTTTTGATTATTTTTGGCCTGCCAATATTCCCAAGTTGGAAGCTTAATCAAGAAGTGATGAGATAAATGGGGTATGGAAGCCTTTCTGGGTGAAAAGCTGTTGAGGAGCAGAACTGTCAAAGTATAATTCTAACACAAGATACTTTAGCAATCCTATACCCTCTTGTTTTATGATAATAAATTACCAAAAGCAGTAAGTACTCCTCCTTTTTCTATTCACCTGGTATGATATTCAAGAAACATCTAAGCCTAGAATTTTTTTTAGAAGGATCAAATATCAAAGACGATTCCAATGTATTTAATATATCTGTGTCACCACAAGAATAACAAGTATATTATTGCTAATGTTGTCCTTTCCTACATTCATATGCTACCTGTTTCCAATAGATGAAATATTGTACTCTGAACACAATAGCACAAATATGTTTTCTTTGTTACAACAGGGCTTCCATCAAATAGAATCACAAACACACTGGTTAGCATGACAAGACTATAATAATGAGTCATTTGCCCTATATTATCATAGCTCAATTAGGAATGAAAATCCTTGATAAAAGTGAAATCAAACAAAAATACATCTGTCAGTGTGGAATGTCAGGGCATCCAAAACACAAATGAGGCATCTGTAAACAAAGAGTGTCAGCTAATGCAAAACAATAATCAAAACACGTTGACCCTGATGATTCCTGAAGTTATTCTGAATCAGAGGGAGGAAGGGAGGGAGGGAGGAAGGAACTCTGAATTATAAAGCTGCTATAGCCATATATGTAATTTTTATGCAATATATAATATATATTTTATTGCTTTCAGTGTGGTCTAGTAGATGAAAAATTGGAGAAATAAAACTACAAATCCTGCCTCATCCATTTGTTAAGTGCCTTGAGCAATTCATATACACACAGCCTCTGTTCTTCACCTTGAAATAGAAATCATATTGATGGCTTGCAATGATGTACATTGGAAATAGCCATGTACAGAGTCAGACCACTGATCCATCTGGTCTAGTACTGAATATTCCAAGAGGAAACTGATTTCCAGGATCTGTACTGAATTAATTTATTTGCAGACGCCAATAATTAAATTAAGGATATTTTGAATGCCAAGCCATCTGATTTATTACTCAGCTATGGCCTTTAAATTTTAAAAAGTTTGAACTTTAAAATCTAGACTTTTATATAAAAATAAAAGGATGCAGTAACCCTTTTAAAATTTGAATCATAATACTGGACAGAACTCCTCTGGAAGCCTCTGGACTGTCAGCTTTGAATCTCAGATTTGACTTTAGATCTGCTTAAGAGTCTCTGTGAGAAATCTTGAAGCTAGCAAGTTTATGTTCTTCCTGACAGCAATGCTCATGTCATGCTTACATGTCAGTCTTCCTACAAACAGAGAGGGAAAACAAATGCACTGATGTTAAGCACTTGGAATTCATTGCTTTTTCCTTCTTTCTTTTTACACACAAAACAAACTCAAGATTTCATAATCCTACAGGTACACCCAGGGATTTCCTACATGGTCATAGCATGGCAAGATCACAAAGGAATATTATCCCAGTCATATTTTGAAGGCAAGGTTCTTTCAGAAAGAAAAAAAGGTGAAGAGATCTAGGGGAAGACATTACTTGCTTCACTGTGTTCAGTTCATGGAGGTAGTAAAGACTGTTATGAAAAAAAAAAAAATCCTGAAAATTACTGGCCAGCCTTCTTCAACCTGATGCTCCCAGATATTTGAAGTCACAATATTCCCAAGCAGTATGGTCATACTAGTTGGGAGCTTCAATACCACACATTGCAAAGACAAATACTTCCCTAAGCAATAAGAATAAGATCCACCCACTTTATGTCCCCCAAATAGTCAAGATCTCCATAGTCAAGATAAAAGCTTTTCAATATCCACAAAATGGAACCTTGCCTCAAAAAAGGCTAGGTGGATTCCTACTTCAAAAGGATTTTATCCTTTTTTCTCCCCCCCCCCCATATCTAATTCAGTCTGATGAAAACCAACAGCTTTTGTAGTTTCATAGACATTCTCATGGTGTTGTGTCATTACACTAAATGGGGGGAGGGGGGGTCTACAGCAATTTTGTCAAAAATGATTACATATCTGTTGCGATGTCATTAAACAAGCTCTGCCCAAGTATAAAAGGGGCACAGTTTGTATTATAAACCACATTCCATCCCTTGCCCATAAGCTGCCAACATCAATGCAAATTTCTGAAGGTGTGTGGGAGAATATCTTATCCCCATGGTATACAGTAGTGGCCAAAATTATGGAAACCTTTTGGGAAAAGTGTATTTTTGAGGTCTGATGGCTAATAACACCACTTTTTTTTGAGTAGTATCATAAAATTATATATCAATGGAAATATAATTTAATCAAGAATGTAATGCAACATAGTTTGTTAAATTATCTGTACTGTATTCTATGAAAGGTTATAGCCAAATAACCAGAAAAAGGAAGCACAACTTGCTTAGGTTGATATTAGGTAGCTTTCCTTCATCTGATTGTAGCCAATGAGCATGAGTGTTTAGAGAGCCAATCAGGTGTCATCTTGTTTTGGCAATGAGCCAATCAGATCACAGTAGGATTCAGTTATTGATGTCATGTATTGAAGCTGAGAGGAAGACATTTGTCAGTGTGTTAAGTGATCGCTATCAAGTTGGTTGGGTTTTTTTTGTGTTCTTTCATTTAGTGAACTTGTAAAACGTAATAAAATTAAAGTAATGGTGCAAAGAAAGTAATGGTTGCCCAGAAAGCGATGTAAAATAGTATTATTAAGTGAACAAGGCTACAGTTATAAAGAAATTAGAAGAAAAATTGGTGGAAACTTAACCAAAGGTGGCATTTCTACTGTACACTTTTCCCAAAAGGTTTCCACAATTTTGGCCACTTCTGTAATCATCTTTCTAGGAATCTCCATCCCATTAATATTTCATATTTCAATCTTTGTATTTCAGATACTTTTTCCACTGGCCTCGTTTCAACAGGGATAAAATAAGAATAAGAATAGAATAGAATATCTTTATTGTCATTGTGTATCTCACAACGAAATTAAGTGCTGTCCACAGTGCACACTACACACAAGTAAAAACCACAAGCAAAAACATACATTATATACATGCATTCCTCACATTCCATTGTGCTGCCCCTAATATTGCACTTCAATGTTGCACTATACAGTAATATTTAATATGGTTACAGTTCTGGATATTACTGTCATTACTAAAGGTGAATCTTGGCTTTGAAAAACTGTTGAGAATTTTTTCATTTCCCTGTAGAAATTCTTGACCTAATTTTTCTGCCCCACAAATCTGCTTGAAAATCTCAAATGTCCAAGTTATGTTCAGTTTTAGTTTAGCCATGTGACAAATATTATGAGCCTTTTCAGTCAGATGGGTGAGTTCTTATGTAAGTTTGAGATGCCTAGTCAGTCAAATGGAATGTTCTTATTGCATCTGCCACATTTGACATTCATGTAACTATGTATTTGGAATCTTATCTAATTTTATTAATGATTTGATTTTTTTTTCTTGAGATGCCCTGAGACTTTAAATGTAACTACTGAGTGAAGGCTCAACCAATACTCCCTTTGTTTCCCTTCTAACTTCTTTGTCACTTTATGCCACTGAAAAATTCCAGATTTATTTTTAATAGAATGAGAAATCCAAGGCACAAATCATATGTAGATATTAAATAAACTGAACACCACAGACTAGAGATAAATAGCAGAAATAACACTTTCCAATTAGAAAATATGTAGAGATTTTACCTGAAATAAACTTTATTTATTTCTACTATATTAAATGAAATCAAAATATGCCTAACTCTGCACTTTTGAAAGTACAATAGTTTCTTTTGTAAAAGAAACTAAGAAAAATAATTGATTCTAGAACATTTATTTATTGAAAGGTTAAATTAGGATGTTGGTGACACACAGTTTGTTCCCCTTGTCAAATTAGTATTCCATTATTTTGTTGAGTTATGTGTTTCTTCAATGAAATTTACATCTTCCTTTTTTTAAGTGCTGCCTATATTTTTAAAGTTTAAAATATAAGCTAAAATAAGAATTAGTGTCTTCACAACATGCAGAGTTAAAGACCTAAATCCTTCTGGTCTGTCAGTGGACATTTGGCATCTAACTACCATTTATGTCTTTCAAACTCTCCCTTCTCTTGTTTTCCAATTGTTCATTGTTAAAAATAAAATAACCCCCCTTTCCCTTGCCATTTGATCTCTCTCTCATCTTTCTCATACCCCCTTATAAATAACATGCAAGAAAGCCCTCTACTACATTTGCTTGCATTAATTGATGTTTTAAAAGTCTGTTAAAAATAAAGCCCAGCAGTGACATTTTTCTTTACTAAAGCACGAAAGCAGCACATTACAAACATTACAGAAAGCTCCCTTGATAGGATAGTGAAGTTTGATTCTGGCACTAAAATGTAAGCTACTGCATGTTCTTGCGTAATTTTATTTTTAAATAAACACTTTGTGAAACCTAGTGCAAAGCAGGTAAAATGGAGTTGTTTAATTCATGTAGAGCCATATTAGATATGATGAATATCTGAACATGCTAGTTTGTAAGTGTTTTGTGACAATTTGAGGATCATCTGAAGGAATTTGGGATGTTTTGCCTGAAGAAAAGAAGACTGAGGGAAGCGATATCAGTGTGTAGGGATATAAAAGGGTTTCATAGGAAAACATGGTCAGGAACTATTTTCCTTTGCAACAGATACTGGGACAAGAAATAATGGGTATCAGTTGCAGCCTTTCTAAATTTATTTAAAGATAACTTTCTGACAATAAGATCTGTACATAAAGAATCTTCCTATCAAGGTTATGTTTTTTCCCATCTTTTGAGGTTTTAAAGAAGAGGCTGGCAACCACTCCTTGAGAATGGTTTAATTGGCAGAGAGTCAGACTAGATGCCACTTGTAATTCTCTTCCAATTCCACAATTCTCTGAACATACACACAGACATACATACTATTAAAGAGTTAATCAGTATTTGTTTGATCAACATTTTTGTGAATGACCTCAAGATAGCAATCTGGGAATAAATAACCATATAAAAATGGACTCTGGAGTAAGAAATGTTTGGTGGGCAACTTGAATATCAAGATATGAGGCTGAGAAATGAATTTCTGAAGTTAACTTCTTATTGCATTGTCTATGGATTACCAATTCTTCATTCTGTACATGATTGATTTATGGCATTTATTGCCAAAAGTAGCAGCTATTAACTTGGAAACCTTTCAAAAGGGATTGTCAAGTTCATGGAGAAAAAGGTTTTCAAAAGTGAATCATCATTGTGGCTATATGATACCTCTAGGTTCAGGGCTACCAATTTTTCCAAATATCATTTACCAGAGAACAATTTTGTAGGAGAGCACCTTCATGCTTCCAGTTTTTCTTGTGGACATCCAAGGGCACAGATGTCAAACTTGCCATGTCACATGACGTGTCATGACATATTGTGACTTTTTTTGTATTGCCGGAATTGGGGTGGGTGCGGCCTCCATGTGATGCAATCGGCCCGTTTGACACCCCTGTCCTAAGGGATAACTTCTAATTACTAAGTCTGTGTTCACAAATCACATCTTGCTATAAACTGGTTTTGTTTGGTCTACGTTCAGTGTGCAAACTTAAAAAACTGTATACATGTACATAGATTCTGTGGCTTCTTCAAAAAATTAGGATTAAAACAAACCATGACTTTCTGCAATGTGTTAATGATATCAATGAGAAAATAATGTTAGACTAGTTTAATCACTGGTCTGAATCAGCAAGGCTGTTTATATCTCTTGTGTAACTAATAATGCAGAGAGTTCTTGAGTATGTATTAAAAGAGAATTAATAAAATAAAAGTTTGAACTTTTAAAAAGACAATAATTTAAATACATACTTTACACAGGATCCTTGTCAATTGGTATATGCAGTACAAATCTATAATAATACTTGGAAATCTATAAAAGTGGAGAAATTTGACAGAAATTGAAGACTTCACATATTTCTGTACAACTTTGTCAGTTGCTCTAATTACAGATGATACAAAGAGCTTAGGTGAACTGAAAATTTACTCAGTATCTGGCAGCATTGAATGCTTCTGTGTTAAATTTCTATGTACAGTGTGTTAATTCACTATACAATACTTACTAAATGTTTATAAACACATACATAAAAAACAAAAAAATGTTTTCAAAGAATTATTTCACAGAGGTTTACCCTGCAAACTAAGACACAACTATTTAGAAATAAGTTCCACTGGCAGTTATGGACATTACTTCACAAGTGGTGTGCTCTTGCCAATTTTTCTCTTCTGTGCTGGATAGCTTACAGAAATAGTTTCTGCCACATAATGGCCTGGGTTGAGCTCTCCACTCAGGCCACGAAACTCCTCTGGTGGCCTTGAACAAGGCACCCTTTTCTGCTTAGGTAGTCTCAGGAGCTGGGATGAATAGATACTACTCTAAACTCCTTGGAGGAATAGCATAATACAAATATTATATATAACAAATTTAACTCAAGCAATCTCTCATTCCCATGAGCCTCATTCTGTCATTCCCTAGTGTTTAAAATGTGGCTTGATGTTTGATTTGGGCTGCTCAACTGAAAAGGAAATTAAAAGCACTCAGCGGCATATTTCCTCAAATACAGATCCATGTATTTCTCTGCACCTTTTAGTCCAATTGTCAGAAAACGGGTAGAGGTAAAACAGGATGTGAGAAACCACACTCCCAGACATGCATTCTCGACTCACTCACTCACTCACTCACTCACTCACTCACTCACTCACTCACTCACTCACTCACTCACTCTATCTATCTATCTATCTATCTATCTATCTATCTATCTATCTATCTATCTATCTATCTATCTATCTATCTATCTATCTATCTATCTATCTATCTATCTATCTATCTATCTATCTATCTATCTATCTATCAATCAAAAAAATCTGGCAAGTCTTGTAGGATTTATACATGCTTCCCATTCCTAGGTCCTTTTATCATAAAAGTTACAGTCATCCATTTGCCCCAATACAATACTCTTCAAACGTATTGAGATTATAACACTTCAGTCTCTTGAATTTCTATCTATATGGCCAGTGGCAGCACGGCTTAAACATACTTGGAATTGTAGTTCCAATATATCTAGAGGGCCTCATGGTGGAGAAAGCTGAACTAGAGCATTCAACCTTATGAAATTTAAATCATCCATACAAGAGGTTATAGAATTCATGGACAATTCCCAAATACAATGAAAACTAGGGAGATATATTAGTAATATATACATGGAGTAAACTGTAGGCAACCAACGTCATTTGATATTATAAAAGTAACATAAGATTTAGAATTAATTGTCTGCCAACAAAGGCTAGATGCTTATCTATCAGATGTACTCTAATGGATCCTACGTTGAGAAGGGGGTTAGCTTAAATGACCTCTATGATTCTATGATACTTATGCACAAATAGCTGTTAGTGTGATGCAAAAGACTAAGAGCAACTTTGACATGAAAAGTGGATTCTAAGCACTGTAAGACTATTTCATTTGATTTTCTAATGTGGGAAAATATTAATGTGGTTGCAAGTAAACAGAATGGCACCACAAAGACCAATTGGTTTATTATGGCCTCTGTTTTTGTAGGCATTCTGCATCACATAAGTTAGGAATCAAAATCTAAATAATTTTCTTACACTGGTCTATGCAATTTATCATTTTAAAATAGGAACCATTAAATTAGAATAACCTGATAAGTACTGTTGATTGGATAAAAGAGTTTGGCTGTGATTTAAATTACAATAATTTAATAATTAATGTTGTGTATTTGTGAGTTTGTTCTTTTATCATTTAATTAAAAAGTGGGCGAAACAATTCTATGCACATTTAGTCAGAAATAAGTCCTAAACTTGATAAATCTATTGCTACTTAGGTGTGCAAAGAATGCCTCCTTTCCTATAATCAGACACATGGCAATCAGCAAGCCATGTTTTGATATCTCTATTAACAGAATGCTCATGTTTAGCTGCAAAACTTGGTTGCACTTCTTTCAACATCTTTGCCCAAGACAGACCAGTAAACACAATTCCTCTCTCTATAATTAGCCTTTTCTCTAAGGGCTCCAAAGTAAGTCTGCATGCCGTAGATTTAATATCCAGTGCTATATCCATATGCGCTGCCCTTGCCTGGTCCCAGAGCATATAAACTCCCCTATTAGCAGCCTTGACTGCTTAATTATGCAGATTTTTTGTACCCGCCTGCCTGTAAAATTACTGTGTCTAACCTCCCCCCTTTTTCACCCCCCCCTTCTCTCTGCACCATGCTGGCCATTCTAATGAAATCGGCATAGGGGAAAGGGCCTGATTTGCAGTTATAGAGGCTGGATCACACTGGCAATCTGCCCTTAGTGGGAGTTACAAAAGAAGTCAAATGCCTTCATCTGGTTCTACCCCATCATCCCCAAGGTGATTGAGTTCACTTCCTGATGTTTCCCAAGTTTTCCTCAGGCTGTCCAATCAGCACATCCACCAGGGAGCCCAGCCTAGCTTGCAACAGTCTCTGTATCTAGTTACAGCCCCACCAGGGACAGTCAACTATCCACCCCCAAGCCTTCAGATGAAAACCTTTTCTAACAAGGCCGCCCAGCGCCAATGAAATAACACGCATCTGCATATCCACTGGGTCCCATGTTTCTTGTGCTCATGGATTATGTATCTTGCAGCCTCTAATAAAGAAATGCAGTTCTTTGTTTAATGTTTATCTTGTGCTTGTTAAGCAAATGCTAATGTTGTATCAGAATGCTTTAGTGCTATTTGGGTTTTTGGTGATTTACTACAAGACAATCTGCTGTGAAGTAAATTTAGATGGGGGAAAGAGGGAATAATTTCAGCTAAAAAAGGAGACACATAGGCACGCACACACACACACACACACACACACACACACACACACACACCACAGACAGAATTGTTTGGGAGAGAAAAAGGCAATAGCCAGGGAGAAAGAGAGGTTAGAAAATGAGTCCAACAGCTCCCAATGCAGTTTTCCCAACCCCAGGCTGACATGCCCACTTCATCACTGGTCAGATTGAGAATCTGAAACACAGAATGAACTAAAAAGGATGAAATGGTTCGTTGCCCTCCAGCAATATGGTAACAGCATCCCGGAGGGTAAACAATAAATAAATAAATAAATACGTTTTTCATTTATTCTATGGTTTAGACTCTAATGTTTCACTTTACATAGCAGTATTCACTCACAGCAAATAAACCCCACATCTTTTTTCAAAATTAATACCGCTAGATGAGAGTAGTACTATTATTGGTGCTTTTTTTCTCTTCCCCACTCTTTTTTTTTAATGTATTTCTGAAGGATTTTGGATAGATAAAATAACCTTTTTATTCATCTTCTACCTACTGAAGATATAGACTTATAGGAACTTAAGGACTGCCATTTGTAGCAGAATTTGTGACAAGGAAATCTTTTAGCTTAATCTTGTGAGGCACTATGTGGAGCAACTTCTCAGTAGCCTGGGTGACAGGGTTGTAACTATATCTTCTGCCCTTCTGATAATTCTAGGCTAAGTAGTCAGCAAGGACAAGTAGATCAGACTCTTCAACTTGAAATTAAATAATACAGCTCTTTATAAAGACTACAGCTGTTTATATCCATAACATTTTTGCATTTTGCTTCTTTGCATTTAAACGGAACAGGCTGAGGAATATTGAGATCTTGATTCTTTAAAACCACAGCCAAATGGGAAATGAGATATGGTGCTAGTTATTACTTGGCTAGCTTCAAAAAAGGATTTGACTAATTCATGGAAGTCATGGGGATCAATAGCAGTGTGATTGCTTTGACTGCTTTGAAGGCTATCTATTAGGAGACTAGTAGGTTTCCCTATGCAATTGGTGGCCACTCTGAAAACAGATTTCTGGACTTCATGGTTCAGGGATCTATACATGACTGATACGATTTTCCTTTGATTTTCTCAATGTAACTCAAAATGTAACTCAAAAGATAAAAATTATGCAACAAAAGTAAATTTGTTACTCCAGAATGATGATACTCCTCCTATAATGCTCACAATTGGTAAAGCTTTTATCTGTGCTGTTTCTCTTGCATAATTGCAATAGTTTAGAATTAAAATGTGATGAGAACCACATCCATCTTAATCATAAAGTCAGAAGCAAGACATGAGAATATTTAGCCATGAAAAACTCACATATTCTTATCTGTTGATAGAACAGGTGATTTAGAAATTGTACAGACAGATTATCTATCTATCAGAAGAAGAGTCTTCCAACTGAGTTCATTCAATAGAATTTATTCCAAATTTTAGAGGGGATTTATTCTAATATAGCCTGAGTACCCTTGATCTTTTATATAAAAGAAACAGTCTTACACAAGTGTTTAATTAGGCATTTACTCTCTTAATTTCTCATTATCTTTGTCACGGATAAAACCCTCTTTATTTGGTAACTACATAGACAGAAAAGGAAGAATTCTAAAACACCAACAGGTTCAGTCTGTTTCATTCAAAGTTAGAAAGTTCAGTTAGTCAGCATCAGTGGTGTGTTTAGCTTTGTAGAAGAAGATATCTCATATATTTATCTATATATAAGTTCCTTAAGAGCATGAAGGAAACATTACTTCTATTGATCATATGTCTATAGAACTTGTTGGAACAATGCCAGCAGAACTGTCTTTAGCTAACTGATAATCTTGACATATATGCTTGAATAGTTCTACTGATGTTCTAGTTTTGACAATGGGTTTCCAATCTCAAAAAACTTATACAGTGATGTAAACCTTAATCACTGAAATGCAAATCTAACAAGATGGGTAATGTTACCACTTTGCTAAAGTTGTCTTGAAAAAGTAATGGAAAAATCTGTGCAAAGAACAGATGTGGCTATTGGAACATGACACCATTCCTCAGCAAATACTGTCATGCCTAAGAACAGGACTTGTGTCATGAGTTCCATATGCTCTTATTGAACTATTTGTGAGGAGAGATGCAAGGCCTTTATTTGGATCTTGGGAGACAGTCTCATCTTATCCAGAATCATGTCTAAAATGATTTCCAGATGTTCTAATTTTGGTGCTGGCAATAATATGCTATTGTTCTTGTTTATTACAAATTCTTGACTCTACAAGCACTAAGCATCTGGTTCATATACACCATTCCAGAATAGCAGTCTGGCTAAATACAAAAAAGTCATGGGGGCAAGAAACCAGGATTGGTGTGAAGACTAAGAAATTCTGAATAACCAATATATAATGCATCTGGATATATATGAAAATAAATAGCTTTATGTACAAATGAATAAGAAAATATACCTCTTGTCAATTAAATTGATATTAGCATGTCTGTTGCTGAAGGACATGTTTTACTGTAAATTTGAAAATGTTAATAAATTTATTACTCTGTTAGAAAGATGTCAACTATGCATTTTCTCTGGAATTGTAATCGGGACAAATACACCAATTTTACCAGGATAATTATTAATTATTCTATTAATTATTATAATAATGAATTTGTTATGTGGTCTGCATAGACCACAAATGTGCCAGATGTCTGTGGATTGACTACATTTAAACTTTGCTATTGATAATAGTATTGTCAACTGCTATTCCAATGCTTTCTCCTAGTGTATATTGATCTGTATTCTGCCTGTCCCACACCCCCTCCCCCAGCTCCTTCTCACTGAGCCAAAGTTCTTCCTCTTATCTAAGACAAGGAAACTTCAGATCTGTGTTTTGATTGTTGAGTGTATCTATGAGGGTTTTGGAGTCATACCTCCATAGCAGTGCTGTGAGATCAAAAATAATATTATATAACATCTAGAGATATTAGAATAAAAATTTACTATCTTGCCCAGAATAAGAAAATATCACCAGGCAATCAATAAAACTATTTTAATTATTATGCTACCTTAAATAACATATATTCTTCTTCAAGAGTAGACACAAATATAATTGAGCTATACAGTTTCATGTATGCTGAAAGTAAAGTTTATATCAGCTATTATATCAGTGAGCTCATAAAGAAAGCCAAATATAGTACAAAGAAGGAAAAGAACATTGGTCCAATGAATCTAAAATCCTGCCCACAAAAGCTACAAAATCCAAAACATCACAAAGAATTTTAGTACTCTTAAATATTAGGTCTCATACCTAAGGCTTTAGGGATAATACCTGATACTACTTCACTATGAAATGAAAACTTCTTGGTATCTCCTTTTTTTGGGCATGTTAATATAAATATTTGTATTTAGCTGGCCATATTAGGCTGATAAACCTTATGTGTCATCTGCATTTTTTGGATAGTAGAAGTCTATAAATCAAATCTTGTCATAAAACCAGTAACAATGTTAATGCTATCTCAAAGACATGCTAAATTTCAGTTTGTCATTTTGAGATTCAAGTTATATCTCTGCAACAATGCACAGTGCACTTTCAAGTTAAAAATGAAACAACAATATATACGAAGTAATCCTGTGATGCAGGATCGTTTGCCATTCTTTTCTGAATGAATTATAATCTATATCTTGGATTGATGTGAAATAATGGGTTTTTATAGGTCTCTCATTTTGCAGCCATATTTACCTGTAATACTTCATTAATACATATTCACATACATGGCTTTCTACTGAATTAGGATTCAGATGATAATATATAATTAGAAGATGTATTATATAATTAAATGAATGTATATAAAATAAAATGCCCGATCAAACCTAAAATATGCCAGAGTATGATTAAATGAAGTAACAAAAAGGAATTTAAAATCACTTCAACCCATAATTATAACTAAGCATACTCAAAAGTGGTCCTTGCAAATTGCCAAGCTTTAAAAAATAATGGGATAACACCAAGTAAAGGTTTTTTGGGAAAGCCTTCTATAGTTGAGTTAATCTAATCTAATCTAATCTAATCTAATCTAATCTAATCTAATCTAATCTAATCTAATCTAATCTAATCTAATCTAATCTAATCTAATCTAATCTAATCTAATCTATCTACCTACCTACCTACCCATCTCACCAGAGGTGATTCTGGGTGGCAAACAGAAATCTTAAATAATGAAAGGACAAATAACATACCACTTTTAGAGAATCAGGTAATCCTCGCTTAACAATGCTAATTGGGATCGGAAACTATGTCATTAAATGATGTGGTTGTAAGTTGAAAAAAACATGTGACTACACCATTTAATGACAGCAGTTTCAATGGCCAGTATTAAGCAAAGACCTCACATGACTGCGGCTAATGACCTTCTGTTGGCTTTGCCATTGAGAGAAGCCAGAAGAGAAGATCTCAAATTACAGTCACTTGGCCATAGGGACACTGTGCTGTCTTTAACATGAGGATCAGTCCTAACTACCACTTGCTCAGCTCTGTTGTAAGTTCAAATGGTTGCTGAACAAGTGGTTGTTAAGTGAGGACCACCTGGATGCAAAAATAGCTGATTATGGGAATTCTGAGGTTACCTCTTGTCTTTTATGTTGCACATCTGCCTATATCAGGGGTGCCAAACTCGCGACGTCACATGACGTCGCGCAACGTATCGGGCCGGTTTTGCCATTGCTGGCAATGGGGTGGGTGCAGCTTCCGGGTGACGTGTCTGGCCCACGGGCCGGCAGTTTGACACCCCTGGCCTATATGAAAATACAAAGTGCACTGGAAATTCCAATAGCTGAAAAGGTATAACTATTTCTCAAGATATTGAACTTCATCTGCAGTATTCCTCATCACTAACCATGAAGGTTTGACTTAGTTGGACTATTAGTTCTAAACCTTGGATAAAGCATACAATTCCTTGTGCATGAAATTTTTTTCTTCCACTTTGTTTTACAAATCACAAGTTCAAATTTGTGATATATACAGACAAAGTGAGAAGTCATTATGCATTGAACTGTAATAATAAAAAGAGCTAAAAGATCAGTTTTAGTTAGAACACTGTTAGAGAACTAACAATTACCTGTATTAGTTCGTAGATATGAAGATAAAAGCTATATTAGTTGAAATGTGCAGCAATCTAGATCAGGCATGTCAAACTCGCGACGTCACATGATTTTTTCCCCATTGCTGGCAATGAGGTGGGCACGGTTTCAGTATGATGCATCCGGCCCGCGGGCCGGCAGTTTGACATGCCTGATCTAGATAATACAAGAATTGGGGTTCACAAACACTTTCTTATTAGGAAGTAGCAGGAGGAACATGCTACTTTTAGGGCAACAATTTTCAGATCAAAGCAGAGATTTCTGCCTTTGTGGTGTGAAATTATCCTCAATTACAAACCACAGTTTAACCTTATTACTTAGCCAGGATTTCTGAATGGTATCTCATGAGTGATTTGCCCAATGATAACATTATAGCAATAGTATAGAAATTGGTTGTCTGTAGTACAATGAATGAAAGATGGATCAACATGAGGGACAGCATGTAAAGCCCCAAATCCATGGAGAACAAGCCAATAAGTTGAATAAACTGCAGACTGTATATGCAATAGACTACCAGAAGGTTTTATTTTCCAATTACTTACACTGTTTTCAGAATTATTAAAGTATATTCTGCTTAATTAAATGAGGTTCATCACCTAAATGTTTAAAGGTAACTGCTCTCCTGCTTAATAACCTTGCTTAATAACACACAAGTACTAACATTTTTTTTTAAAAAGAAAGACTTCTACTGCGTACACAAATGGCATTCATCACCCCCCCCCCCTTTCTGGGTAGATACCCTATTTCAGTGCAGGACAGAGGCAATCTCAAAAGAATAAATAAATGAAGGCATCAAATTCCCTTAAAAATACATACATAGAAACCTACTAACCTGGCTGATTTCATTTAGAATTTCTGAAAATGTTTTTTTTTTAACGAAGAACAATAGTTTCCCAGCTTCAGTCATTGAGTGCCTCTTTTGTTCTTAAGCAAAAGGCCGGCAAAAATCAATGGCTATAAGGCATAAGCTTATTGACAGGAATTCAAGAACATGCAATAGAACGTAGGTCAAAAATGACTGTGCTTAATCTATAACAGATGTAATTTGCTACTGTGGATGAATTTTAACCAGAAATGCCCCAGAAAAACACCAGCATCTCTGCTCCTGTGTCACATAGACTAATGACATTTAATCATGACTATTAGCATATTCTTCTTGTGACAGCTGACTTGCAAAGCCTACTATTAGCAATTCCTACTATAATGCATTTAGGCTACAACAAAAGTAAACCAGAAAAGAGAAAGCCCTCTTGTTTTGAACCTACCACTATTCAGTATATAGCAATTTGCAGAAGTTTTCCTTATGCAATTATGTCTTTTTTAAATGACAACCTCAGTGGTTATTTTTCTGTATCTCCTACAAGTTAAAATTAAAATCTTATCTGGAGAGGCAAGACTTTTTTTTCTTTTCCCAGTGGGCACTGCTGTAGTTATGAGGTCAGAGGTAACAAGAGCTGCAAAACACTCAATGCCATAGCCCCAGCTTGGCTAGATCAATTCCTTATAATTGCCTAAGAACAACTTGTACGCAAATCAATTGTTATTACTGCCTGTAAACATTGTGCAGGCAAACTTTTCTGGCTGGAGAAAATTGCACAGAAAGAAAAGGATGAATCTCTATGTAGTGTTCCTTTACTATAATGAAATAAAAATGGTTTCCAGGTGAGGATTTATGGCAGGTTAGGCGTCCCTGTGAACAATTTCGTGAGTGATATCGCACCACTGTGAAATCAACAGCCAGGAGACAGGGTCTGGCTGATAAAAATCTCCCTAGTAAAAGAGGAAATCAGTGCAGGAGATGATCAGGCTGAGCCCAAGGGAGGGGTCAAATGCGTCATAAGTCTAGAGTCCCTGCACCCACACTGAATGCCTCTCTTATCTCCCGCTCATTTCCCTTAACTCCTAGTTGGTCAGATTCTTGTAGCTTAAGCTTGCAATAAATCTTTATATTCATTTGAACTGCCTGAATCTCCTGATTTCCCCAGCGCTCTACAATCAGGGCATAATCTGCTTGTCTTCTGAATAGCTGCTTCTTGTGAACAGAAATTGAGCTTCTTGTGGTTGATCATGAGTTGTGTGACTTGGAAAGCAAGAAAATATCAACATGCCCAAAACTGCTGTGAAACCTTTATGGACATATGACTGTCAAATACCTTAATTTCTTAAATACTTTGGATATAATTAATTTAGAGCCAATTTCTTTAGTGGTTTTGGCACCAAGCTAGAAACCAGGAGACTGAATTCTAGTCCTGCCTTAGGCATGAAAGGTGGCTGGCTGACTTTAGGTGAGTCACTCTCTTTCTCTCAGTCCAACCCGCCGCACAGGTTTGTTGTGGTAGGAAAACAGGAGGACAAAGAAGTATTAGGAATGTTTGCCACTTTACGTTATTTATAAAACTAATAAACTAATAAGAGCAAGATAAACATAAATAAATATATAAATAAAATGTGTATAAATAAAAAAACCTCCAGAAAGATATTTGAACTGCAGGAAAGAACAAAGACATTAAAAAAAGCAATCTTAAAGGGTTTTAATTTAACAACAAAAAACTTAACAAGGTTGTGATTCAAGAAAATTCTAAAGAGATAAAAGGACAGTAATTCTAGAAACCAGAAAACAATAAAATGATTTAGACAAACAAACTGGACCTTTGTGGGAATGTTGATTTTTTTTTTTTTTAAGGAAAGTAGATAATTGGTGGATTTTACAAAACAACAAAAATAACAGTAATACAAGCCAGACTGTGTGACTATGGAAAGATAGAGAGAGATACAGAAAGATTTGGACAACTTGGTATTAATGGAACTGAGAGAAAAGAATTTTGTTTAAAATATAGACCAATTGTAGAAAAACATGGAAAAGGTATCAGAGAAAAGATTTTTAAATCTCTAATTTCTTGGATTGGGAGAAAGATGATACTGAGTCACAAACTGATAGAGGTTACAGAGTTAATAAAAGGTTTGTAAAATTAAGAAATGTTCCAAGGGAGATGTTCTTGGACACTTTGTCAGGAGGAAGACTAGAGATATTTTGCAGGAGCAGTTTAATATCAGATTAATATAATATAAACCCTCATTTTTATTGAAAACTTATATTGACTGACAATCATGGAATCATAGTAGATACGCTAGTACGAGAGTCCGATTCTTGGCGATTCTGCAGGCCAGATCTTTCCATATCTTTTGATCTTGCAGTACTTCTTTGAGTTTTTCTGTGCTCTGGCTTGTATCAGCTTTGATGGTGTCCAGTCACCACGTTCTTTGGCGGCCTGATTTCCTCCTTTTCCTACAAAATCTTCCAAACATAATTGCTTTCTCCAGTGAATTCCCTCACATGACAGGGCCAATGTAAGGGAGAGACAGTTTCATGATTTTGCCTTCTACTGACATGTCTGGTGTTATGCGCTCCAGTACTTGCTTGCTAGTCACTTTTGCTGTCCAAGGAATATGCAGGAGCCTTCTCCAATAATGAATAATATGGAGTTTATTTATGTATGGATATATAAAAACAGTAACTCAAAAGAACATACTCATTTTTCTGAAAGACATAGATCTATCTTTTTCAACAATAGGGATAATTTGAATTTCTAAGACTCTTGGCTATTAAGTTCATAAAGTGGAGGTAAGTTTTCTTAGATAACAATCCAGTGACTTTAAGTTTGAAAAAGAAAATGGCTCTGTTCAGAAGTCTTTTATGAACTTTTTGCATAAAAATAATAAAAAGAACTTATAATTTATGGTACTGATGAATGAGACAAGATAGTTTGTTTATTTACATAAGAAAAATATAATGTAACTTTAGTGAGAGGAAATAGATTTGCACCTTAAATTGTTCTGAAGAATATCAGAAGCCATATTTTTTTTATCTTTATCTTTAGCCTTTTCTTTTTCCTACTTTCTTCTACCTTTTTTCTCTTCTTGCACTCAGCCTTTTCTGTTATTTGTGTTTTTCATTTGTTCTATTTTAGTTTCCATTAAAATCTTTCAATAAAACTTAAATTTAGATATAGATTTAGATATACCATAATGAAATAGAAATGTCCTCAAAAAGATATTGGAGTATAATTAGATGATTTTGGGCTTATCAGGATTTCTGAATTCAGCAGATTTGATAGGCATTGAGTTAGAATATGCAGAATTAATATTACTGACATTGGTATTTTATGTATGTTAGTTAAATACATTAATTGAGGCCATCAATGTATTTCAATGGCATTAGTACTCTGGCATTCAGAAAACCTGAACACTCTTCACATGAGTGCTCCAGTTAAGCTCTATCTTCCACTGACCTAACTCAAATGTGGCATTCCTACATCTCTATGTATCTTCCTGCTCCATTAACTACCCTGGTTGCCAGTTTGGAACAGCAGTTCAAGGTGCTGGTGATCACCTCTAAAACCCTTCATGACATATAGTCTGGTTATCTCTGATTGTTTCTGCCCTCCCAGTAACATTGGGTAGAGTAGGCATGCTTAAGATCCTTTCAATTAAACATTATCTACCAAACAGAGGAAATATACCTTCTCTGGAGCAGCATGTGTCCTCTGGAACAGCATTACCTAAGAGATTCATATGGTTTCCATCCTAATGGCATTCCAAAAATTGTTGAAATTTTTGTTTTACCTCTCAGGCCTGGGGTAGAGTAGCTACCGAGTCCCTGTTAATTCGTTTGAGGTATTGTTTGTTCTTCTGGATATTAGGGATTTTTTTCTAGTTTCTGCCATCTTTTATTTTATAACATGAGTTGCTCTGAGTAATCTGGACTTAGGTGGCCATAAATTTTAATAAATAAATAAATGACCTTTTGACCTATATATTTCAACATGATTTAGGCTTGAGACGTGAGCTGTCTTTTGTTTATTTATAAACATAACTGTGAGAACTAAATCAATCTAGTATCATTTTGGTCAAAGTCTTTCCAATTTTGCCTCAATAGAAGAAAATATAAATCACGCAGGGTTGAACTGTGTAGTGCTTGAGATAACCCAATTTCTACAACCTAACATCTAACAAAGAGTACATACAACCTAAGAGAAATGACCCAACCTTTCACAACAGGACCTGTGTAAGAACATTATTCAGACAACATAAATGCATGCAGCAACCTAGAATATCAGAAAAAAAAGAAACAGATCACCTATAGAACATATTCCAACAAAATGATGCCCACACAACTTTATTAATAAGTGCCTGACTGCTGAGCTCACAGCAGCACACCCAACACAAGTTATGAAAAAGATAACACTGCCATACACCAAAAAGATCTCATAAATAATCAACAGACAATTAAAACACATGGCATCATCATAGAACACAAACCAACTAAAACCCTTTAAGTAAATCAAAAGACCCAATAGGCCCTTGAAGAAAAAAACAGGAGTCATCTATAACAGAGGTTCCCAACCGCCAAGGTGTGGCCCACTAGCGGGCCATGGTTGGTTTGGAACTGGGGTGTGCAAGCAGCGGGTGAATGTGTGCTCCAGTCGCACAAGTGGCAGGTGCGTGCACAAGCACATGAAGCTCCATTTGTGCAAGTGGCACAGAACTATCCCCTTCTCCCCCCCTCTGGTCCACCATGCTGGAAAGGTTGGGGACTGCTGACCTATAACATAAAGTGCAAGACCTATAACAAGCATTATGTAGGACAGACAGGCAGAAGATTAGCAAAGTGCATGCATGAACACCAATTAGCAGTCAGAAGATACAATACAAATTCCTTAATCTCACAGCACATGGTTTAACAGATTCAACTATAGTTTCAATTGGGAAATCAAGCATCTTACACCAAGCTAAATACAAAAATGCTACAGAATTCCTGGAAGCTTGGCCTTAGGACAAATCAGCCATAAAAGACACACAGAGATAAATCATATTTGCATGCCATTCAAAAGGGACAATAAAACAACTAAGAAGGAAACAAAAAGACTACAACACATCCTCTCCAGCAGCCAACACCCAGATAAGCAGGGATTAACACCTGGCAAACAATCAAGCAGAAAATAATACCTTAATCAAAGGACTACTGAGGGGGAAAAAAACAAACCCACCTAAACTGGCAGGCCATGCTGCTATATATAAAAGGGAAAAAGCCCCCTACTTCCTAACCCTGATGATGTTACATAGCTGGGTAATGAAATGTCTTCAAGCAAATAACCAAACTCAAGGAGCACCAAGGACCCCACAATTTTGCCTTAGTTCACCGCTGATGAAATGGAAATATTAAGTAATGTTATAATTATTATTGTGAGGCTGAAAAAGATGAAAAATGTTACACCATGAGTAAATACACAACAATATATACAGTATATATATTTCTTTACGACTGAGGCATTTTTCTTTAACTCTACAGTATTGAAACATTGTGATGAATCTCAAGAGCCTCTCTATTCCAATCTAAATAATTTCCTATTAATATTTCAATTAAGCCTCTTTATTTTTTTGGCCGCACCTAGTTAGATTAGAATTCAATGTGATATATTTGGAAAGGAGAGAAAAATCAATGTCTCTTGTAGCTATTGCTAATACTAGAATATGGAATTTCACAATGCCATTTGATCAACTATGTGCATCATTAAGCTGACACAAACATCCTCCCATA
The DNA here is from genome assembly GCA_023970755.1 of Azemiops feae. Classification (NCBI taxonomy): domain Eukaryota; kingdom Metazoa; phylum Chordata; class Lepidosauria; order Squamata; family Viperidae; genus Azemiops; species Azemiops feae. The sequence continues at coordinate 3,526,684 of JALGBA010004253.1, forward strand.
CCCTGTAATACTTCTTTAAAAGTAGAAGAGCAGAGCAGGAACCCCACTGGATTTCCCTTAGCAACCTGACAAGAGCCCACAAGGTCAGCTAGCAGGAAGCGCAGAAAATTATACAGTAGGGAATTATCAGCTAAATTATTTCACTATACTCAGGATTTTTTTTTTTTACTGTTTCTCTCATGACAGCAGTCTCTTGCTAGTTGTAATAGAAACATGCATAAAAGGACAGCAGTGACATGGTGGGGGTGGGGGGAGAGAAAGGGAGAAAAAGAGAGAGAGGGAAAAAAACCTCCACAAAGCAAGCACGCTCCCAATCTTTTTACACCGAATTCTCAAAACTGTACGTGGAGATTGTTGTTCTAATGAACAATGTATTCCATTGTGGAATCTTTTTAAAGGAATCAAATCTAGTTCCGTAACTCTTGTGCACAAAATATATGCTCTCAGGTGTGTGTATCCACATGGTCCTCAGATTTCAAGCTTGTACTGTTTATTACTCATTATGTGAAGTAAACACAAGAAAACTGCATATCCACAACTTCATCATCATCATTTTAGCCATTGTCTATCCACTGCAGGATGAAGGCTTCTTCCGCATGTTTCCAACCAATACAGTCCTGAGCTTTCTTTTGCTAATGTCTGTCCAAGTGTGTTGAGTGCAATTTGCAATATTCCTTACCAATAAAACCAAAGATGTGTTTAAGTTCAGAAACGGCACTACCATAGCATGCTTTGTTAGATTTTCATTTTGTATATTGTGTGATTCCAAATCACTGCAAACACAACTATGCTTTATTCATTCAATATGATATTACACAAATCATGCTTAATGTGATGCATGAATGCAGTTGTAACATATCTTGATTCTCTGAAGATAATGAAGAAGTTAAGGAACTTAATTAGCATGACTATGGCAATCTTCAGTGCGCTGATTAACCTCAACTGTTTCCATTTATATTGGACCTCATTTCTCCAGCTCAAGCATAGACATTTCGCTAGCTTGGCTAGGAATTCTGGAAAATGTAGTACAACACAATGGAAGAGTCCTACCATTAAGAAAGCTGTTTTATTTTCGATCACATTCTAGTTCCCATATACTATGTTTATAAACCAAACTATTTATATACTGGCCCTGCTATTGTCTTGGGGAAATTTAATTTAATTTAATCTAATGTAATTGCAGTTCTTGGTTTTATGGTTGCAAACCACTCTGAGGGTATTAGTCAGTTTGGCAATATATAAATTAAACAAATAAACAAACAGCCATGCACACATGAAACCATGAGCGACATAACAGTTCATTGACAATTTTGTTTATAATAATAGTATCTTATAATAATAGTATCTATGACTTTCAGAATGTGATATATCGTAGGGCAGCACTTCCCAATTTAGCCCTCATAAATATGTTTCAATAAAACTACAATAAATATTATCCAGCCAATTGCAGAGCTGAATTATGTGCTACAAATCATAAGCTAGTTCATACATTTTGTTAAACCATCTTTTGGGAGAATAGGCCATAAAAGCCTGATTCACTTATAATACTAGACTAGAAACCATAATTAATAAATTATAATGAGAGAATTCACATATTATGTTGGATTAAAATGAAGCAAACTACATTATAACTTAGTGATGTGTCAACCAGATATAAACCATTCTTCTTGCTGAAAATATGTTAGTTTATTGCTTTGAACATCACTATGGCTATCATACCAGGGAATAAAGAAACAGTTATTGTGTTTTGCTCAATAATAGGAACCTAAGTATTATTTGAATTATTACAATGTCAGTTAGCATAATGATAAACTAGCTTTGTGTTTAAACTATAATACAATGATGCTAGAAATCTGAATCTTATTTGAAACTCCTATTCTGAATGCAAAACAGTAGTTTTGGAGTACAAAACGGGGTCTTTTCATCATTTTAGAAGTTGTTTGATTTCCAAAATGATAAAAATAGTTTACTCACACTCAAAACAATGTGCTTTGTGCCTGAAACATGGCATTTTAAACTTGGGGTGGTTTGAATTCAATTTTTTTGTACATCTTTAAGTGGCATCTATTTCAACTCCAAATTACATCAGTTGCAGTTTTTACAGGTGCAACTGGAAAGTATGACATATGCCAGAGGTTTAAAAATACATCTTAAGAAGAAAAGACATAAATCAGTCAGGTTCAACCATTCTTCATGCTCTTTTCAATAGTAATAAATAGGAATACAACCAAGTTCCTTCTCGGTAGACATTCACTTGAACACGAGCAATGCACTCTTTACAACTTTCTTCAGGTTCCTTCAATAAGCCCCTGTACAAAAGGAGTATACTTATGTAACATCAGTAGTAATGACTGCAGAGGAGAGAGATATTCAGTAGTGGGAAATTCTGTATCAATATGCTTCCTGGCTGAACGAGCCTTGTTTATCAATTAACAGATAGTGAAAATATTTTCTGCAATTAAAGAGATGATTTCATTCCAATATGAAGCAACACCACATCACTCTACTTCTCTAGGGAAAAGGCAGCTCCTGTCACTATTGTGGAACACAGCTAATTTTAACAGAGTCTGTGTTGGCCTCTTGAGGAATGCCATGTTGATGAAGGAATATACAGTAGGGAACTTCTCAGAGGACCAGGCTGATTGGAGAGCCTCAGGAAAGGTCTGAGGAAATTGCATTTCCTGTTTCTTAGCAGGGTTATTAACCAGGAAAGCAACTTTAATCACTGAAAGACCACTAGCAAGGTTATTTTTTTATATTTATGTAACAAAACAATATCTGTTATTCCTCAGACACTTTTTAATCTATATGTCAACACAATCATTTTATGCTCCTATACAGTTGTAAACAACTGTAGGGGTATGTTAAAATGTGAAAGGATAGAATGTATTTTCCGTGATTCAACAAAATCAGTTAGCTTTGAATTATTTTCATCTTTCTTGAGTACTATTGAAGGATGAAAGTTGCAAATACACAGGGTTAATGGTCAACAGGAAATGTACATAAAATACCTAAAAATGACAGGAAGATATAACAGGGTTAACAAAATTCCTTCAAATACCTGTTGGCATTTTCAGACAGTAAAATGCCCAGACAGGCAGGAGCTTTAGCTGCTTTCAGACAATCCATAATGACAGAGACTAGCTTTGTATTTTCATTAGAATATGGTAGTAGAATGGCTATACCACTTCAAAATAAAAATGTTTATACAATTTTAACTTTAAATTTTCTTGATACCCAAGATAGACTCTATAAATCAAAGCATTAGAACAAAGAGAGATGCTTAGAGTAGTACCTCTTCCTTAGTCTGCTGTCTTTTTCCAAAAAGTTACTTTTGTATTTTACTGTACAACTGATTGTTCATCTTCTCCTTTAATTGTTGTCTGGAGTGGTACAGTATAGTCCATTTTATTACTTTGGATTTTAGCATTTACATATCTCCAGAGTTGCTGATGTGGAGAATAGCAAAGAGAATAAATAGTAGGTGTAGTGTGAAGCTGCTGACTGGGTTATAGGTAGCATTGTTGAGGATCTGCAGCATATAGTGGTGAACACAAAATGCAAATATGCCATCTTTGCTGCCATCTAGTAGTTATTTGGATTTTTAAACTCTGATTACTGATTCCACTGACCTATAAGAACTTCTTTTTTTCTTCCATTCAATTATGTCCGTTTGCTTGGATAAAGTCCCTTCAGTTTTCATAGCAAGGTTTCAGAAGTGGTTTGCCACTGCCTCCCTCCTAGGACTCTGAGAAAGTGACTAGCCTAAGGTCACCCAACTGGCTTTGTACCTAAGGCAGGACTAGGACTCTCAGTCTCTGGGTTTCTAGTCTGATACCTTAACGACTACACCAAACTGTTGTAATCATTAAGAATATCTACAGGACAATAAAAACCTATGCCCAAAGATAAATACCTGGGTATTATGAGGAGATGCAGTTTGGTCTGTACTAATACTGGAATGCTGTTATTTTTTGGGTTGACTTCTACAGAAATAGCACCTTCCTGCTTACGAGGGAGAAAAATGGAATCTATCACATATTATTTGATTATGGAATAAGGGACATAGCCCAAGAGAGTTTCTTAAGAAAAATATCCTCAATTTTGGAATGAGGAGTAAGAAGGAGGAAAAACTCCCAATATAGGGAATAGGTTTGATTTTTTTATTTTGTTTTTGTGAGATTGTGTTCTTAATTTTTAATAATACTCTTGCAAGTAGCCGGGAGACAATGTTTCATATCTAAGACTGCACATGGAACAGTAAAGCAAAGAAAGTATTGCAACTCTTCTTGTATATCTGGGTTTTATGCTAGTACATATGAATAAAAGAGATAAGAGGGAGAGGCATGACTGACTTAGTGGAAGCTCATCAGCAGAAACCAGGAAAATTGATCTTTGAAATTATTCATAATAAGAGAATGGTAGCAACTTTCTCATTTAAAAAAAAAACACCTTAGAACTAGAATGCTACTCCATAAAAGAGCCTCAGTCCTATTGTTTAAACTGACTCAAAATATCTCATAAAATCTGTGTACCCATTAATACATTAATACATGAAAATAATCTTTCATAAATTTCCCTAACTACAATATTTTAAAAGTTGGCTTCAAATCCCCACCCTTGGTAATAAATTTACGGTAGTCCAGATTGTGTACTCACACTCTCTCTGGTTTGAACTTGGCAAAGTGTCTTCCCTTCAGACAGCTCCACATTGGGTTCTCCTGCTTCCCAAAGTAGAGATGAGAGGAAAAAATAGCAGCTGTGTTTGTTCTAAACATATGATCTTGTTAGGCTTATCATTTCCACCCTAAAATAGTGGACTAACTCTAAAGCTGGGGCAGGCGTACTTACAGTAAACTGAGATTTCACCAAATGATGAAATATGAATTTTGACATCATAATGCAAGCTCTGCCCCATTTGCACTTAGTATAAGATATTATGATTCAATCTGAAAAGAGGTGGAGTTTCTGTTGAAATGCCTGTTTTGTCACTTCCTTCTTTGCCTGCTCACAGGTACTCATAAATGGGGGTAGCTAGAAAGGTTTACTAAGCCCTATTTCCCCCTAGCAGAAAAAGTATAGTAATTATAATTTTATTGAAGCAATTATTTATGAAATCAGTATATAGTTAAATCTTAAGAATTACATTTCAGCCCTTGGGTGTTCAGGAAAGGAAAGAAGATGGAAGAAAAGTAAAAATTAGTTGGCTGTGCTTATCACTGACCATCTTTTCTATGATCTTTCAGTTCCATTGGACCAATTTTTAATTTACAACCTAAAAGCTACTTTTACTCTTTCTGTCTTTTGCTAAATGCCTAGTGAGAGTTTTGTTCTAGAATAGGGGTGTCAAACTGCCGGCCTGCAGGCCGGATGCGTCATGGTGAAATCGCGCCTACCCCATTGCCGGCAATGGAAAAAAAGTTGCGATATGTCGCAACACGTCACCTGATGTTGCGAGTTTGACACCCCTGTTCTAGAAGAAGGCTGTCAAAATTAAACCTTAAGGAATTTCTGAAGATTGTTTTAAAACACACACACAGTACATATATACTTATTGGGAAAAACAGTCATCTCATATGGTGCATCTGAATACAACATCCAGAATTGCTACCATTACCAAGCCTGCTGAAAATTCTGGGCTTTGGAATTATAACATATTTGGAGACACTAGCTATAAAGCTATAAACAGATTGAAACTGCATGGTGGTGTTTTTTTTTAATTCCTACTATAATTTTCACTGTAGCTTTTAAATTCTGTCAATTACCACATTAAATTGTTATTGATCTTCAGAATTAGTATAACAATATAGTAAATAAACAATCAAATAATCACTAACTCACATTTTTAAAAATCATAAATACATGACACTGGAGACATGAATGGATATGCACATATACAGTAAATGCCTGTGTGTGGACATAGTATTTCAGGATTGCTCTTTTTTGCCATCCAAGCATTATACAAAAAAAGGTGACTAAGTATAATTTATCTATGTTAATGAAATTTTGATATTACGCCCTCACTGAAAGAAATGTGTGGGGTTTTTTGTAAGAAGACTGGATTTTTATTTTTCATGTGTAGCAGGATGTAGAACTCATAAGGGAACAATTTATTCAATGAATTTCATAGATATTTTTAGTTTACTAATTGCCCTAACAGACTTTTTAATTTGTTCAGTCTTCATAATGAAAACTATGTTTTTTCCTGTGGGTTTTCCCATGATTTCTCTGTATCAGGTATTTTCTTTTCTCCCTCATCAAACCTACTGAAGAGATTCATAAACCTTGCAGGAAATGAACACTATTTATTTATTTTTTCCTCAAACGCAATAGTCAGATTGCCTTTGACACAAACAATTGGGTGACTATTTCAGGGAGATCAAGTGAAAAATGAACATCCTGCGTTCAAAAGAACTTTATGTCAAAATGGAATTATCTGAATGTGGGTTAACTCCACAAAATGGAGTGTTATGTCTGGTGAGCTGTTATGCATATTATAACCACTATGTGGAGCAACCACTATCTAATTTTTACTGTGTGTGGTCTTCATGAGTTAGTCTTAGATGGATATTGATGCAGCCTCAATGACATGCTTGGTCTTATGTTGTATCCAGGAAAAAACAGAAAAGCTTTTGAGAGTGAGACATGCCAGAAGCTCAAACCATTATGTGGTGGCTCACAAGCTGTCTCAATGGCCATACGGTTGTTGATGGCATCTCAACGGAGTTCAACTTCCATTCTCAAAAACAACCAGTCTGCCAAATGCCCAAACTATAAAAATCTTCACATCTAAACATTCTGCGTGGGTGGACAATGGCTTGTTGTGGCTAATTCTGAAATGCTTTCAAAAGAAAATAGTACTAATGCTCAGTGCAGGTAATCACAATTTTGGAAAAAAAAGATAACCTAGAGTTGCGTTATAATTTTTATAGGTACAATTTGTACCTATCTTTCAGTAGATGAGAGAGGTGGCACAAGAGAAACGGATCATTAAACAGTAGTGTGAAGCCAGGGAAATTAACCAGCTGCTGTGAAAGCCACCTCTCTTATTCTCTCAGTGATAGAGAGAAATAAGGCAAAAAAGGGAGCGGAAAAGGGATAAAAAAGGGAGGGATGGTGGCAGTAGTGACAATTAAAAATATTGTATTAAATCCAAAGCCAGTGATTTAAAAGGAATACATAAATGACAGTGCTTTTACTTCATAAAATGCATGATTTTATGGATTAACAATATTGTGACCAATCAAAGGTCCAGGCTAGTTCAGTGACCCATAGGCATAATACAGTGTAAAATAATAAACCAATACAATCAAATGTCAACTCATCTGTTCTTCCAGAGTTCTACCTATGTTTTAAACCCTTAACAATAACTTGACAAGTTCAAGTCTTCATATTGCACTAGAGAAATATTCACATAAGAAAAATGAAAATGTAAGGCAAAACTGTGCTGCTACAAATGACAACTAGGAGAATCAAGACAGTAACATGTTACCTACTCCATTACTTCCTCAATCACTTTCTGATTATTTTTCTTTCTAAATTATATAAGCAATGCCACTTAATCATAAACCAAACAATATCTAGAGCTTTACTGAAGACTTTGTACCTGCAGAAACTGAATGTATGAAGAGGATGCAAGAAAATACGAAATACCTTTATTTGCTAGATATTGGTATTTGTGCAAGCCCTTTTCCGCAAGTATAATTGAATGGAACATATGTACCTACAAATATATACCCAGAGAGTTCTCTCTACAGAACACTGTTCAAGTGCTGTTGTTCTTTCCATGGAGAAAACTTAGATAGGCATGAATATCTGAAGTCATGACTTCCTCTCCCTGCTTCAGATTGAAAAGCGAATAGGCAGCAGCAGGAAGCTGGGCTAGTATTCTTTACTGAGACTTGAAAATAAGTTAATTATATATTCATACATTAATGCAAAGGATTCCAATTATTTTTTTATACATATAGCAGTACTGCAAATTATTTCTTTTCCTAGCTGTAGTGTTCACTTATATAATCTGTAAAGTATCTGTTTCTTTCCTAAAAGCATATCCTATGTTCTTTTCCTTGAAGGAAGTTAGCCCATAAAAGCTTGAGAAGACCATTCAATACTTGAACATCCCCCAATGTTTGATCGAGGCATATCCTGATCTCAACATCCCATATAATAAGGTTTCCTATAACTTAATGAATTTAATCAACATCTCCCGAGCCTATTCAGAGAACAACTTCATCACATACCGAATCAGAATATTTTTATTTTACGTACATGCTTATTTTACTTTCACATCTCTTACTATATCAATAAAATATGGCATACAACCCTATGAAAAATATTACTACTAGATTATATTATTGTGCAATAAAAAGAGTAGGAGATAGATAGAGGAGAAGGAGAGAGATAAAACAAGAACAAAGTAACAAATTATATTGTCAGTAAAATATGAACTTTTTGATTGGGGATGACATTTATTTTAAGTATGCAATGACGGCGGGAAATCTGTCAGGGTAAGACATGGCAGAGGTTTCAACGTTTGTTAAGAGTGTCATGGGAATTTAACTAAAACTGTTAAAACTGACACAACTGGCTTTGGTTAACACATTAAGCATAGGAAAAGTGCCAGTCAGCATATCCTCTGTAGCATCAGTTCAGTTAAATTATCTGGAAGATGATAAAACTGGGTGGGATAATAAATGCTACTTTTTTCTCTCTAACATGAATAGAGGGAGGGGAAAAAAAGAAGAGATATTTTGACAGAACTCTGTTTCCCTCCCTTTTTTGCATATGCGACTGTTTTGTAAATTAAGGAGAAAGAAGGAGAAGGAGAGAGAGAGAGCGAACATGCACATTTGTGTGCTGGGGTGTGTGCGGAGGGGGTATTTTGTTTTATTACCTGAGTAAAGCAAGCAGAGAACAATTAAGTTTCTGTACCAGTGCTGAAGTCCATGAATTCAATGTTCTACTCTACTGGGACGAAACTTGAGTGTCATAGGTTAGCCAACTGTCAGAACATAAAGATTATAATGGAAGATATTGCTTTTCAGGAGAGGACCAAGTGTTCCGTTATATATACTTGTGTGATGTTCCAGATGAGGGTAAAAAATAATTCACAAATGGAAATGGTGAAACTAATCTCATGTATGATGTATATTGAATTATAAGGTATTTCATATAAATCAGAATGCTGTACATGTATGAAATAAAAGAGGTCTTATGAAATTGACCTTTATTTTTTATTTTCTTATGAATTTGTCAGTCATGCTATAAAAATAATTTCAACTTTTTTTTCTTTCAGATCCATTTCAACCTGTTCAATATATCTTTTATTTAAAATAACACTAATAAACCCCTCAATGAACTTTTCAAGAGGGTGTGTCTTATATTTTGGGATGTCAAATTGTAGGTATGGAGCAGATCTCTGAAGCCAGTACAAACATGTGTAAAGGCAACAGGCATTTTTAAAAATGTTTTGATGTGAATGAATATTTCTCTCAGCTTTTCTGAATGCTAGGATATAGACATAGCATGCTCCAGAAGTCCATACTGAAACACATTTAGAATGAATATAATTATGTGTGCATAGAGAGGGAAGTTGGGGTAATTTTTTAAATTTTTTAATATGACTGTTTGTATTTTTATGATTGTTTTTATATTGTGGTTTTATTTGATTGCTGTACACTGCATAGCATGACTTCTATAAATTTGATAAATAAATAAAAATACTAACATAATTCTATATACCATTCTTAAATCTACATGAAAATAGTCCTCCAATAGTAACTTAACTGTGAACTTAAATGTGTCCAGATTCTAAAATCTATGTGCAGTGCAGTTAATGCCCATCTGCTGCTGTCTGGTTCCGCTGAAAAAATGCAGATGCAGAATTAAACATTAAAACCAAATGCAAAAACCCAGCAGTAGCTGCCAACAATTGCCTTCATACTCAACAAGTATGATCTTCTAGAGTTTCATATGCTGATTTTTTTATTTAAAAAAAAAACAGTAGGGCTATATTTCGGAACAAAAACAACATATGGTAAAGATTGGGAATGAATAAAAATAATACTATAGTTTTGACAATTAAAAGTAGGAAAAAAGCTAGAAAAAAAATCTCATTTCATTGATACATAAAACCAAAAACCTCAATAATAAGGCTAGTTCTGTTGAAGGATTTGAAATAACGGGACTGCTTCTAGAATAAAGTTTACTTTGTGTTATCTGTATACTTACAAAAATTAAGCAACATTTTTCATTGGAGAGATCATTTGAAAATTTGATCATTTTTATACTTCACAATATTACTGAGCAAACTGTCTGAATAATACATTTTAAATAAAAATCTGTATTGTATAAAAACATTATAACAATCACCCCATGGATAATAGGTATGTTTCTTCTGGCTTATGAAGTGCATATGCTTTATTTCTACTGAAACAATAATTTGTTTTAAAATTACTGAAATAAATAATACAATTCTTTACCAATAACACAGTTGCATGATAACAAAAATATAAGAAATGCTCCAATAATGTTGTAATCTCAAATAATATATTTTAATCTAATTCCTCAAGATTGGGAATATTATGGATGCAGAACCTTTACAAGCAATAGTTATAAAAAAAGAATGATAAAATATTACAGAAATCAGATGCAGCTCAGCATTGGTTCCAGATTATTAGCTGAATTTAGGAAATCATCATAACTTTCATATTGATTTCAATAGGACCCAAGTGTGATTTTGTGGATTCAATTTCTATTTTTTAAAGTTTAGGTATTTCTTCTAGAGAATTCTGTTTTCAAAAAGAATAGAGACTATGCTACCTTTTGTAGAATGAAACAACAAAATGTATACTGTGGCTATTCTGCTGTTAAGAAATAACATTCAGATGTTGTATGCCCGATTAAAATAGTCTACAGTAAAATTATATATTTATTAGTCTATCTAATATTCAAAATACTGGCTGTGACCTTTCATATTAAACAATTATTACAGTTGATGAGATTATTAAAAACTCTACAAAGACACATATATGTGATGTTATTGTTATTGTTACATTGAAATGGATGTTTTAGGAGCCAATTGTTCAGCTTGTACTTTCACTAGTGCAATTCAATCACTTTCATCAATAAGGCAGTAAATATTTTCACCACTGAAATAACCTTGTGGCTGCCTTATAATTACCAGAATGCTTGCTGAATTACTTGCTTTGTTCCACTATCCCCTGTCAGTGCCACAGACCTCCCTGCCTCTCTTGTTTTTCTCAAAAGCAATTTAGAAAATGCTTGTATTTGAGACAAAAGGAGAACATTTGGTGAAAGAAAATTCATCATTAGGTATCTAGAGGTTTGTTAATAGAAAAGGCAACTCCCACAGTGTATCCTAGTGCTCAAGCCAGACACACATGCTCAGGACCAGCAAGCTGCCTTCACAGTGGGCCAAAAGTCATTATCATAATTTTATATTACATAGACTACATTGAAAATTTAATATATCCCAGCAAAAAGAGACAAAAGACATTTTGCATAATGCTTCCGTGAACGCACTCTCTCTTGCTACTCTTTTAGCCACCCCATGCAGATAATCACACCAGGAAAAAGAAGTTCATTACCTAAGCCAAATCAAAATTAGGCTTTTCTTTTTGATAGGGAACTTCATTAGTAAATCCCGTCTTATACAGCTGGGAGATTTGATGAATCTATCTTGGAGAAATAATTCAGCACAATCAGCCACATCTCTTCTTTAAGTTTGATGTATTTGTTAAGAAAATAGTAAATGATGCATTTGTAATTTATTAACTCAGAAGACGATCCTTTCCGTGCACTTATTTATGCTAGATTTTCAGTAGCAACCTTGTTAATGCAATCTTTTTTCTATGTACCTACATATACATTGCAGCTACAAAATACCTGCTATATTCTAGGGAAAAAACCCTCCAAATTTCAGTGCTACAGTAAAGAAAATGGCTATTGTGTCATTAGTTAGAATGTAAAGGCAATAAGATCTAGCATATCTATTTTTTTATATGGAAGCGGAGATAGGGTTTCCAACTACAGGAAACCACACACCCCCTTGAAGAGTGACACTGATCAGCATCAAGCCTCTCCCTTCCCAAAAATTTTGGATTCTTTCTACCCCCCCCCTTTTTTTATTTCCCAGGTGGCCATTTAATTAAACGTTATTCTAGGTGGCTACTATTTATCACTGTCAACTTTTTTCGCTATCCTATGTTTGTTAATTTATATTTTATACTTTATATTTCTCTGGGCTATCAGAATAGCTAGCTTCCCTAAACTCGGGTGCAAGTCTGTCTTTAGGTGACTTCTACATCAGGACTAATAGAAATACATCACCATAAATTGACCTTCGGGGGGTACACCAAGTAAAAAAGGTGGAAAAGTTGTAGTGAATAGGTCATGATCTAAGGGAAAGAAAAATGGATAGATTAGTCATGATGAGAACAGGGTGATAAAGCTAGAATGAGTGAGAACAAGAAGTTACAAAGGAAAAAGGAAAAGATTGGAGAGAAGAGGTGATGGATCTGAACCACAGAGTAGCTTTCCATTAGCACTGGAACAACCATGCAAAAATCAGAGAAAGGGAACAATGGGCTCCGAGCTCACATGCTACAGCCATGAAAATTAATTTATGATTTTATGAACAATTCACACTGGGGAGGCTATCAAGGTGTTCACTGTTTGTATCTGAATTATTGCTGGATGTAAAAAAATTCTGCTCTTCTGAAAAAATTGAATGGAAAATTTTAAGGAAACAGAATTTCCTGAATCTCCTTCTAAGGTATTTTTCTCCATAAATAAGAAATTTTACAAAATCATGCCAGTGATGCAAAAATTGGCAAAAAGATTTTTTTTAACCCTCAGATATAGAATTTCAGTTGTAGATAAAAGATTCATATGTCTGTGTTTTTACATGTAGTTGTGGATACACTGAATATTGGATATCAATAAGGATACTAACCTTTTCACTATTTGGTTCTTCTCTGCTCCAAAAGGGCCCATTTCAACAATTAGATTTTCTCCCTGTCCAATATCATCTATTATGCCAGGACGAATGAATGCCATTTAGTAAATGATAGTCTAGAAGCTCTACAATCTTTAATTCATTTGGAATGGCATGGAAATGCTATGTCTAAGTGACCTTCCCTGAATGTAGTTCAGTTGGTTTTACAAGGCATGGTTATGCCCTGTGAGATTAGACTCTTTAAAATTACTGATTGATTTCGCAATGCTTTAAATTTACAAAGCTTAAACTGAGCATAAACCTTAAATGGTCAGATGAGATTTTCCTGAATGTCCGATTAGTTAAGGGGAGTTCAGCGCTGCTTCCTTAAAGAAAAGAACTAGTCAATGATCTGTGGAAGGTTGCAGCTTTGCACCTTTATACTAAATGTTTCAAAAATCAGAATGCAATGCATTAAGATATTGGTATCTCTTTAGTGCTCTCAGGGGCTTGGAACCTTGAAATACACTTTTTTCTTGGGCCACTACTTTACTTTCTTATTCATCTGAAACTGTTTATTGGAACATTTCAGGGGTCCCTTGAGGACTCTAGATAAACGACTCTGTAATGTACAAGCAAATCACGTGTTTTGTTCAGAAGCTTTTTGACAGCTTCTCAAACTCCTACACTATTCAAATTTTCTTAGGGTGAGTCTCATGATACAACAAGAGTTGGGTATTTTAAAAGACTTTTGGATTCTTTTTTTGACATCTGTGGAAATGCCATTTGAAGAGTATTATTATTTCCAGGCTATTATTATAAAATACCTGACAGTATTCATGTCAGTGATGCAACTAGATTTCATACTGATTTATCCCAAATAATAACTGGACTTTGTTAGGAAATGTTAGATGAGGTCAGCAAAACCTGATGCAAACTAGAAATACCTAAAAATTTCCAGCAGTTCTTTCCTTCCTCTGTACTCAACTCTCTAAGTCCCAGGCAAACCAGAAACATCTTATGTAAATTGGAAATAGTAGTTGAATAGGTTTGGACAATGGCAAGTTGAGAAAGGATAGACTGCAGTTCAATGAGTAGATTTTTTACATTGTATTCCAGTCAGCAAAATGGTGTCACTGCCTTCAGCACAGATCTAAGTTGCTATGTTTGCACTGCATCCAAGAATTGAAGTAAGAAGCAAATGGACTGGACTTTTCCATAACTCCTATGACACAAATAAAATACTTCTTTGAATAACATAGCAGCTATACAGTAATTCCTAGGCATATATAGAACTTATGCTACAATAGTGGTTTTGTTTTGGCATTGAGATACGATTTCTCTAGCAAAGTCATAGTTACCAGTTTTGTTTTAAATATGATTATTGTTGGCTTCTGTGCAATCAATTTATTAAAAACATAAACAATTGTTTATTTATTTATATACTTATATTTCTACTCTGCCTTCCCAAGGAGTTCAAGGTACAGGAATCTCATCTCACTTTATCCCCACAATACCAGTCTTATGATGTAGGTAGCCTGGGAGTGAGTGATTAAGGCAAAGTTCCCCAGGGTAATTTGGGAAATAATGTAAGGAATAGACTTTGTCTATTCCTTACATTATGAATTGGCTTTGTAGTTATGTGACTCCATTTAATGGAAAGGTACATACTGTAAATATGCATATGCAGACATTTATATACACATATGCACATGAGGAACATTCCTGGAGGATAATTTTTTTTCAGAAACAATCTGAACCCCCTTCCCTCCCATAATCACAATTTTGGTTCTGAAATTTAAAATGGACTGCCATTTGGAGCAGTCCAGAGCCAAAGAAAAACATGTTTTAGATGCTGCTTCATATACTCTTATTTCTGCAGTAAAGCAGTTAAAATGTACATATACCATTTAAATTTTAACAAATAAAAAATGACGTTATCTTTTAAATAAAAAAAGCTAGAACTATTTTTTGCTTTCAAGATTAATCCAAGTGCAAAAAAATAATAATCCAGTTCGGCTATTTCTTTTTTCACTAGATTTTCACGTTATTAGAAGTACACAGCTAACCAGGTTTCAAGCAGTAGACAAAATAGCATTGTGGGATTACATTAGTCCGACAGCTGCTTTATGACTATAGCTTCCAGACCAATTTATTTAATATTGATCTTTAAACAAACATCAGTACAAATAAATTTGAGCACCCCAGTCCTGAGATTTTTATATCCATAAAAGAGGCCAATATTCAGGGAACCAGAACTGCTTGTATTTCTCCCTTTGATTCCGTTTTCTTTGATCCTACCAGGTATCAAATACATCAATGACAAATTAAAACAAATCCATCATCAGATAACACTTGCTTTTTAATCTTTGGGTTAGAAAGATTTTTTTCCGTCAATAATTTCTATCAAGTGTTTTTACTGAACTTTTTATTGCTTTATTCTGACTGGTAGAAAAGGTAGCAATATCTTGTCCAGAATAAATAGCACATTAAGTTTTTTCCCCTCTTCTTGGTGGGAAAAGTTGTATCTATGCCAAGGACAGATAGAAAAACAATCTGTTCTGCTATGCACTTTTCAAAAGCAGGTTTTTTCTTAACTCTCTTCATCCTGTAGTAAAGACAGGCCTAGATCCAAATGCTCCCCTGTCAACAAAATTGCTGTGCTGTGTGATACTAGATTGGGAGGCTAATCTGCAACCTTTTACGGGACTACAGTTGACCATTTGGAAGAGGGACAGATGGGTGCTAAACATAAATGGGGGAAAGACTTAGACAGGGAAATAGATAATGAATCCTGGGATCAGATTAGACACTCAATTCAATTAGACAATGATATACAAATGTTAGGCATAAGCTGATCCAACGTAATTATTTGCATAGGACTTATTTGTGCCCTTCTTAGCTGAAGAGAGATACAAAATACAATAGGGACAAATATTCCAGTAGCCTGGAACTCAACTAAAGTTCAAAAGTTTCTGGTCACAATTAATTCATATGTGCCATCTGTTTTATACTGAGTGAAATCTATGCTTCATATTGTTCTCCAAATACAGACACACCAATGTCATCTATGAAGATAGAAAAACAGGCAACACACATGACAGTTCTCTAAATTTTAAAGTCTAAAAGGTAATAGATTTAATCTACCAGCCAGGACCAATAATTGGGAAGAAAGTTATTACATTCTCTGAGAATCCAGTATAAAAATTCCTTTTCTGGAATATATGAATAATAGTATCTCTTAGGCAATCTGGACTTTAAAAAAACAATCTCAATCTGTTGTTTTTTTTAAAGACTGCTTTTGTAATACTTAAACATAAGATGCAAACCTAATAAAATTACTAAGGTAATGAGCAGCAAACTGAATTACATAAATTTTCATTTATGACAATTATATATAAAACACGAAGCTTTTGTCACAATTATTTCTGCAGTTGAATAAATAACCTATAGAAACAAACACTTATAGAAGTCTGTTCTTTCCTGGGTTGCACTTGAAAAGTGGTTCCATCATTAGCTAAATTAAGGATTTCCTTAGCAATTTAACTAAGAGAATAGTTTAGAAGGGGAAAGGTGCTTGTGTCTTTTTCTGTCTCATGTGCCAACTTGTAAGAAGTTTCGACCTTGTGGCTGGTAAATGAGATCCATGGCTGCTTTAGGCCAAGAAGGAACAAATACATGTATTCATTTCTTAACTTTCCATTAATGTTGCCTTGATATCACCATGTCAGTGATTCCTTTGGGCTGGTGACAGTAAGATTTACTAAGCAAGCAAAATCAAAATAAGTAAAACAATGTCATTGTAACGTAAATTTAGTAACTAATTATTTGGCTGATTTTGAAGGATTGAGATTGGACAGTACTTGAATTGCCAGATAAACCTAGGGTTGTAAACTAAACTGAGAATTCAAAAATAAAAATAAAAATCCACAATATGGTAGTATCAAAGTGCTTCCACACTGTTGACAGAACAACATGGACATGCCCACGTAGTCACCAAGCTTAACTGTAATTTAATTAATTAATTTAAAAATAACAGCAAAAAGCTTTAAACAATACAAAATTTCCACAGACCTGGCAGAAAGCCATACCTGGAGGCAGTTACCAGTGCTGTGAACATTTGTCACACATGAAAAACTACATGTAGCATAGTGAAATCTGGTTTTTACCAACTATTTGGGGAAAGACAATATCCACCATTTATGGGTTTTATATATAAAGGTATATAATCATGGTGATTTATGTCACTTGTTACACAAGTAACATACATTATTTAAATTATTTTATATCATTTATATACACATAGCTGCAAAAATTCTATCACACACTTTGTTCACTGTATCGAGGTTTACTAAATTACAGTTTTATGTTTTAAGCAGTTGCCTATATAGAAGTGATTTTCTAATATAAAGCTTTGATTTTTGGGAAGTAGCTTTAAGAAACTGGATCCTTCCTTAATATAGATGAACAAACAAAAAAGAAGAAACATAGGGAAAGATAGAGAAGAAATCATATCATGGAAAAAGTAAAATTATATTCATTTATTAAACATTAAATTTATTACTTTATTATTAAAACTAAACAAAGTTTTTAGCATTAGGATTGCTAACAGGAACTGAGAATTAGGCATGTCAGGAAAGATGCAATGGGAATGGTGTCTGTGTTTGTTTGAGTGTGTGTGTATGTGTGTGCGTCTGTATGTGTGCATGCGGAAAGCAAAAAGAGTCAAGAATGAATGGGAGCTGAATGAATGTGGATTGAAAATAGTGGCCAGTATTAAAGGAGTATGTTAAAAGTGTTTTAGTCATACAGACAGAATGAATAAGGACTGATTGCAAAATACAGGAAAGAAGAGTGAGTGGGCTAAGACGCTAATAGAAACCTAGAGTTTTCTTCATGGCCTTAGACTGGAAGGCATCTGCTCACAGTTGACTTAAATTTTATCTGGCCTGGAAACCTCTAGTTCCTGCCTCATCAGCTTTATTCCTTATAGTCATAAATTGTGGACAGCCAAGTGGAAAAGAGAAAAGGAAAATGAGAAGTATACTAGTGTTAAGAACTGTGAAAATATATGATTATACCAAATAGAAATACTTACAACTAATATAATAATAAATGGGATATTTAATATAATACTTAACAAGACATCAGGCAAGACTTATGAGTTTGATTGACTAGAGCGATTTGATCAGTTTAATCTAGGTCATTCTTATCCAACCTAAGATTCCTCCAGATATATTGCGATTGTAACACCCATAATTCCAAGAAAATATACAGGTTCAGAATTATAGGTATTGTGGTCCTAATGTATCTGGAGGGTACCAGGTTAGAGATGACTGATTTAAATTATCCCTCTGTATGTTCATAACCTTTGAGTTCAATCAAACAATCAATCAGATTAGAGCTGGAAGGGACCTTGGAGATCTTCTAATCTAGCCCCCTGTTCAAGCAGGAGACCCTATACCATTTCAGTCAAGTGACTGTCCAGGCTCTTCTGAAAAAACCCCAGTGATGAAGCACCCACAACTTCTGAAGACAAGCTAAATATTTCCATTATATGGAAATATGTTGCATTATTTATGATGGCACTAGTTAGACTTATGATTATTTAACTATTGATTGCTTACTCTTCTGGTCCTTGAAACTAAAAGAAGGAAAGATATGCTTGATAGTTGGTACATGTTGATTCAACATGGTTGTCTATTTATTTAAAGTACATCGAATAGCAACAACATTGGCACTGTTGTAATTGGCATGCAATAATTAGTCAATTAATTTTGCTTCAAAATGGTTATTTCTAACATCATACATTTATATTATATATCTACCTTGCATGTAGAACATTAGTTCAGACAAAAGATAGGATGTAATAAAACTTAGTAAGTTTTGTAACTTAATTGATATCTATGACAGTTGAGCATATTATTATTTTGTGATGTGATACAATAAATGAATAGATGCTCTATAAAGAAAGAGGCTATCTCTAAAGACTGTTTACAATTCCACTCTAAGGTCTAAACCACTCTAAATTTAATTTCATGAGGAGCGAATTCAGACTGTTTCATAACCTTAAAGACAGCTCCAGCCTATTTTTAATGTGCCTCTGGCATTTGTGAAAGCAGTACAATTATTGAAGCTGTTTCTAAAACCCAAAGCTGCAGAGTGTTACTCTCCTAAAATGGTCTCTGGGACAATTGTGACAGAAAAGATATCAGTACTGCAGACTAGGCATGCCAGTATTAAATCTATATACTGTTAAGTTATTATATAAACAAAGTTTTTTTAAAGCCTCATTTAAACCAATGTCTATAACATGGTATATCACTTTAATCGGGGGGGGGGGAAGGATTTAGAATAAAATGTCTTAATTCCTATTGAGGTTGGACATGGTTTAAGGTACTGAGAGAAAAGTGATGGGAGCACTGAAAATTGGATGGAAAAGGAGGCAGGGAAATCAGCTTCTAAAAGTCCAACTTCATGCATCTAAAGCAATATCAAACCAACTATTGCATGAAAAGGATACTGAGTATAAACACACTAGGTTTAAATTATGAATTTTATTGTTAGCATTAACTTACTCTTATTCTTCTGAATGCAATCCTATCATATTAGATTATGTTGCCACCAGAAGATGAATGATTATTTTTTCAATCTTTATTACAGGTACAGTACAGAAGGATAGGGACACCAACAAGCTGCATTCCCCTCCCATTCTAAGCTATTCCACCTATATTATAATGACAACAACAATGGTTTGAAGTAATTGTAAAACACCCACATACAGGTACAACATTGATGTCCTTGTAGAATACAAGTAGATGCTCTCGCTCCACAGGGCCTTTTCTCGTGCTTTGTAAGATCTGGCTAAAATTATTCATTTCAATCTACAGTCACTAACTCCAGCAAGGGCTTTGGATCAAGCTCTTCTCTTGTGAACACAGACAGTGTCTGGAAACAGTGGAGCAGATGTCTCCACTGAGAGTCACAGATGCTGTCAGGAAACAACTACAGGCTAACATTTGATGCATTTTAAAGAGGGGTTCAGAGTAAAATTCCAACAATTGTCTAATATTTCAAAGGAATTAATGAGATTACTTACTCTTTTCCTTTGCGTTTCCTATCCACTTCCTGAGGTTGCTGCATCATCTTTTACATTAGCTATGGAATATTTGTAGGGGCATATTCATATTCACATTATTATAATTTGGCAAGGATTGCAGGCTCAAACAATTCAGCCATTACATCAAGATGATATGCAACTTAAAATGACTCAGCGTTTTATGGAGGCTAAAATAGGGTAACAAGATATCTGAAGAGGCAAAGGAGGACATGGACAAGTGGAAAAGAGAACAAATAGGAAGGTAAAGAGGGCATTCTTTGCTGGTATCTGTGACAGCAAAAACAACTATTAAAAAATGCCTAGATGTAAATGAAACTACTTTTCCCAACATTACAAATACTGTTTTTTCAATTACAATATTTTTCTAACCAATCTTTATTTTCAAGAATATATGCTGTAGAATTGATGACATGCTTTTCAAATTTCACTTTACAAATGTATAATGAGTCATGTGACCTATAGCCATGTGACTTACAGAGTACAGCGATCATAGATTTGAAGGATTGGATTGAAGCTGATTATTGGAATCAAGAAATAAATTAAGTAATATAAATCCAGGCTGTTAATGGAAAGACAAAACAAAAGAAACAGAGTATTTCCACAATACCTAGAAGTTGGAAATTTTACTATTGTGAAAACAATAAAAAAACCATCACCAACAACAAAACCACTAAAACTTGGTGGAGGACATGAGGATAAAATGAGGACATGTCCTCCTTTTCTGGAAATTTGGAAACCTTAAGATTTAGCAATATACTATCTTGCGTCTTTTAAAACATAGCAGTACAACTTTTTTGGACCATGAATGGTCTGCTCTGGACAACATTCCAAAAATCGGGCAGTAATGCCAGGATAATTTTAATATAGTTAATGTGACCATCCTCTTTTTTACATAAAAATCTGTAATTCTGCATAAGGTATGATGGGTTTTGAGGGCCAGACACAATGCTTTGCTGGACTACAGCCCTGGGAAACCACGTTTTCACTCATTTCACAACAACTGTTAAACTAAGCATATACTCCCTTATGTCTATTAGTTAGCCAGATCCTGATGTGACTCAGGAGTAACTTGTGTATAATACTTTTAATCAAAAGTTTATAGTATGCAATATCATATAAAAATCTCTATCAGAGATGTCCAAATTTTCAAAGCATCTCTAGTGGTTTTTAAACTATGCATTGCGATGCCCCTGGGCACTGCAGCAAAGTCATTAATAGTTTAGTTTATGAAGTTTAAACTATTCCATGATGCCTCTATGAGTTTCCTGTAATGCCCCAGGGAGCTGAAGTACAGTTTGGGAGCCAGGGATCTGTATAATAAAATAATGGCCAATGAGGTCATATCCCAAAAAGCCTTTGTTCCACTGAATTTGCTTGCAAAAGAATTTGAAATATATCTTTATGAGGGACAGTATGTAATGGTCTAATTCCCTAACAATGAAAATATGTTGAGGGAGACTCTTCAAGCATGCCACTGAAACTCAGTATCTCTATTAATTTCTAAGCTACCCATGTTGTTTTTTTAAACTGTCACTTACATGAACATAGGATTTCCTAAAAAAAGAAGAAAAATAGCAAAACAGGCAAGTAAATAATACGAAACAGTAAATAAAGAATATCATACAATCTATGAATTTATTAAAAATGAGAAATTTATATTAAAGTGGGAGGGAGAAATCTTTGGATTTGGAAAGATTGCCAAAGCATTTTTTTTCAAAATTATAGGGTGTTTAAAGATTCTTTATGACTAATAGAACATGTTTATGATCCCTTTTTAAAGTAGTTTTAATACGGTGGGGTTTTTTTTGTCATTTATGAAAGTCCTGGTGGTTTTCACAAGAAGTCAAATCATTTGATGTTACATTTGATGTGTGACAAAGGCATTCTGGTATAAAAATAACAAAATATTAATTGTTCTGTCCATAGAATAAATAGTATTAAAAGGAAATATATAGGCATATAAAACTACACAAAGGTCTATGGTCTGTGAGCAACAGAAAGAATGAAACCAATGCATTTGCAAATAATTTAGCCTTCTATCAATTGCAGCATTAATTCCACTACAAAGATATCTAAAGTGAGACTAAAGAAAAGGCAGAGATGCACCACCCTAAAACATTTTCTTAATTAGACAGGAGAATGAAGTAGGGAAAGTGGCATTGTGCTAAAAGAAATGGAGAAATAGGATGACAAGCTGAAACATAAAGAAGAAACAGAAGGTTGTAACTTTTTTTGGTGCCAATTAATAAAGCAACAGCATGGAACTATTTAAAGGAAGAAGTCATTGGGGTGCAATCTGCTTTACAGTTAAGAGGCATAAAGAAAGCCTCTTCTTGGTTAGAAGAAAAGATGCCTTGTTAAGCAATGAAGAACTCTGGTGAAGTAGAACTAGGTAGTCTAGCATGAGAAAAAAAAATCTGCACAACTATCCACATTGCCTGGTAATAGGTAGAATTTAAAGATAGTAATTTGAAAAGTTACTGTTCCTTTCTTATTTTTATTCTTGAAACAGTGACAAAAGATGCCGTTCAGTGTTCCTTATTTGTTTTATTAGAAGTTGCAAGGCAAGGAGGAAAGATAATATAGGCAATTGCTTTAGGTGGCACTATACATGTGCCACAATGATTAAGTCCAGTTTCAGAGAACACTTTTAGCTTCCAGATTAGGAAGGAGCAAATAGGATCTTCCAATCAAGAGGGCAATTATGTCCTCATAGCTGAAATAAATCCCAAAATGAGAGATAAAATAAAATCACAGTGCTGTCAGATGAGTCTGTTAGCCATCCGTCTCTGGTGGATGACCTGGCACATTACTTTCTTCCCCTTTCTACATGTGATTTTTTTTGGTCCTCTTTAATAGGTGTATGGTTACTAGTTAGCTTAATTGCTTAGCTTAATTGCTATGTGCAAACTGTAACTTTTAAATTGACGCTTAGCTATGTGATGCCTCTAGAATAGTATGAAAAAATTACTGGACTGTATTCAACATTATGCTATTGGACAAATCACATGTGACATGGTTCCACTAGTTTGCAATATTAGTACAAGAAATATCTAGCTTAGTAAGGTGATAATATGTATTGTAGGATGGCTGGGTAAATTTATGGAGCAATGAGGATAATAGCTTATGAAACATTTTGTGCAATAGCTGGCACATACAGGAAGGTGGAACTGAGCTACAAATTCTGCTAGATATTTGTGTTGGCAAATTCTAAGGGTTATTGTATCCCAAACATTGGCGAGATCTTCAACTGTTCCCAAATAATACCAGTTAGGTATTTAAGTTCTCTTTTGACCATTGATCAATTGTCCATTCATTGCAGTGAATAGGGAAGTACCTATCGTACCTATATTTGGAGGGTATATTTGGAGTTATACATAAAGCGGTATTAAGCCAGATACTACAATAGTTTTAAAGGAATACATGGTGATGAATTTTGGGGGTGAGAAAGGATTGAGGGACAAAAGCAAGGTAACCAAGATAAACTGGGACCCAAAAATGATTTGGCTACTGAGGAAAAAGATATTTTGTCACAAACAGGAAACCATTTTTTATTTCCTGCCGTGGTGCCAAAATTCAACTTCTGCCAATATAAAACACAATACTAAATGACTGAGGACAGAATAACAAGTTTATGGTATCTCCCACTATTATGAATCATGACAGATGAATCATGGGAAACAAAAAATCTGGGAAAGGAAACCAGTAAGGAATGTTTCCGTAGCATCTTCTGTACAGTTAAGCATTCCAGAAACACAAATTATTCTATGGTACTATAGAGTATTCAAGCTTTAATAATGGAGATAGTAAGGCCTCATAGACAACACAATTTGTTATTTCAGCAAATCCAAAACTGGACTGTTTATGAAAAGGTCATAAGCATGCTAACAGTTGGCATTAAGGTTACTCTGGTAAAAGAGACTAGCCAATGTTATGAAAGGGGAAGTTAGTAAAATAATATTTCTTTATTTACAACAGCTGGAATCTATTGGCTGAAAATAAATGAAGAAGAAACAAATGAATGGATGGAAAACAAACTCAAATTTAATTAAAATATTTCTAGCTATAACTAAATGCTGAGTTAATGCCTTTAACTCTTCATTATTGTTTTATTCTTATTTAATATATTACTCTGCCTCTTAACTTGTGTGTAACTGTAATTAGGCATCGTATTTTATTACAGTATTTCTATATGTTTGATCTACAGTTTTACTCAGGAAATAGGGCAAGGGTGTGTAACTAGTAACCAGAGAAATGTTATCTTTGAACTAGATCAACTAGTTAAAACCAAAATGGAAGACAATTTCTCCCAGATATTTCTTGGGCACTTCTTGTTTCATAAATCTGATTTCATCACGTTTTCTTTCCCATGATATTGGGACAGTAATAGGATAATCAAAATATATGATCCAACAAGGTGAAACATGCTATACACTATTAATATTGCATACACACACACACACACACACACACACACACACACACACAGGGAGAAAAATAAAAAAGATATTGTACATTAGAAGCAAGAGATGAAATGCAATGCTACTTTCTTTGTCTGGTCTTCGAAAACCTGTTTTTGCTGATTCTCCAAATATGTTTTGAGAGGAAGTAAAGGATGTAGGGATCCCCCTTCCACTTTTGCTGACAGAGACACTTGATTATGTCTAAGATCTGACAATGCTACATTTGGTGCAGTTCTTAGCCAATATCTGTATGACAAAAAGTACAATATATGCAGAAATAAAGAAAAAATCTACACAATAGGAGGAGATTTGTTTGGTAAAAAGAGGCAAGTTAAATCAAGATTTCTTAGCCATTTCAGAAACTGAGTTGTAGTTCAGTGGTAAAGTACACACCTTGTATGCCTTTATCTAAAGATATCGAGATCCTAGGTTAAATTCTTAGCATCTTTAGATAGAGCTGAGAAAAAGTTCCTCTCTAAACCCCTAGAGAACTGCTGTTAGCTACAGAAGTCAATATTAAATTAGATGGACCTGTGGTCTGATCTGACATAAGGCAATTTCCTATGTTCCAATAAGGTAATGGAGAGTGCTAGGTTGCAATTTAGCAGCGAATAAATTTTCTAGCAGCTTATATAGGAAAATTCAAAACAGAACAGTATACAGGGCACCTGAGGAAAGGGTGGGAAAAGTCATCCTTTCTACCCTATTGGCCTTGACTACAGAAATATTTAAATATCTACTAATAAAGAATTCACATAATACAGTCACTTTTTAAAGAATGCTTTTTTAAACTGATTAAATACAGCAGTATTTGGGCTTTTTAATGTTAGATATTGTCTCGAGAACAAAACCACTTAGGAAAGAGCTGGTGAGCAGAAGGAAAGCAGTCAACCCATTTAGAAATATGCCATTAACTCACAGGAACACGTTCCCTCTGGACACACTCCCAAAGAAGATCCCTGGTGAGTTTAGGCTTGCATATCATTTGTCCTATCCAGAGGGCAAATAAGTTAATGATTATACAGACACCTTGCTGGGTTCACTACTTGGTTGCTTCTCTCCATTGAGTGATGCAGATGATAAGAAATAGCATGGTAAACTTAAGACAGAGGGAGCCTCCCCACATGCACACGCAAACATAAACAGCTGCTCCTATATTGCTAGCACATCAAGTTAATTTTTGCTTTCTGTAAGAGGTTAGGGTTTGATGGTTAGGTGAAGATATCCAAAAAGATTTCTTAATAAGCTGGGCACATCCCTCTCCTAGAAGGAAAATGGTAAATGTATATAAAATCTCTTATAACGTACATAATTTGCTGTGGATGGGACCACCAACATGACGGCATTTCAGGAATTATTGATGGCATCTGGGAAAATAACCAGGGATTTGAGAATCCCTATAGCAGGTGATAATTGGGGGGAAGGGGAAGGGAGAGAGAAAAAAGTGCGTATCTAAAAGAACTTATTAAAAATTGGGCATCAAACTGGATTCAAGTACAACAGAATCACCTCTCTCCAGGGACAAAGGCAAAAGTCCTATGAGGCTACTGGCTCAGCTGCAGTGAGCTAATAAGGTTATTGGGAAGCAGATGCACTCATTAATACAGTGGTGGCACAGGATCTCCTGAGACAGGTCATAGTCATGATAATGCACACAGTAAAGTAATGTGCTCTGTATTCATGGCCAGATCCTATGGTGCCAAAGCTAAATGAACCTGTATCAGTGCCCTGTGATATTTAACCCACTGTGAGCCACAGACTGAGTCCTCATTGCCAACCTGGGAAATAGGAGACTAGTCAGTGTTCAGCTCAGCTTTTTTGCTGAAAGAATGTACATTAAAGAATGATGCAGAGGTAAAAGGTACTTTTTGGCAACAAATCTCGAGCATGGAATTAGCAATGTCTCCATTAGAGTGATACTAAATAGATTACTAGTATAATCTTGAAATTATCAAAGAAAACACAGACAGGGCTCTTCTAATGAGAGTTATCTGTGGTGCTGTTGGTCAAATCATACAAAATATGCTTGCAATTTCCATCCTGCTTTAAATTATATGTCTTGAAGTTCCATAGGCTTCAGTGTTGCTCATGTATGATTAAACAAGAGCATGCCAAAATTCTGTTTTTATAGTAGGATTATACTAGGATTTAGCTCTCTTATACTGATAAAAATAGATTTGTGGAAGTAAATTAAATATAATATATTTGGAATGGAATGAAGAATTCTTGAAATTGTTATGTAATATGTACTGAATAAAAATATTACATAAGACAACAAAAGGGGAGTTTTGGCTTAGAATTGCTTATACAGAAATGGTTAACTATATGAAATATTATACTGAAATTTACAAGTGGGTCTCCCCACTTCTCCCTGGTTGGAGGAATAATTTAGGACCAATGATATAAAAGAACATTTTAGCAGTAGTTCATCAAAACTAATTAGTACATTGTTTGGAGAACACTGAACCTATTTTAAAATAAGCCTGTATTGAACTAAATCTAGCAACAAAGATGAACGTTTTGATTAGTCAGAAGGAAACTAAACTTAAAAAAAAACTCCTGTAAAACCTAAAAACTCTAAAAGGAGGGAAAGGGAACCAAAACAAATAAACAAAAGGACATACATTGTCATTAGAAAGTTTAAAAAGTAAATAAAATACATAGTGACTACTTATATAGTTGGGAAAACATCGAGCATAGGGTAGAATCATGATTATGAAACAAGGGTTCTGTAATGGCCATAACTGTATTTACTGTACTTTCTTTTATTGTAAATACCATCCAACCATTCAATCAATCAGTCAGTCAATCAATATGAATAGGGTCTAATCTCAGTCTTGTAAGAAATGGTTCAATATTCCATAAATCTTGGCCAAATATAGTTGAGATATAAGAATATAGCACTGTACTTTATAACAGTAGTTGTGGGATATTAACCAGTTAATTTAAAATATTATTAACGAAAAAACTTCAAGGAATGCATAATTCCTTGACACACAATAGAAGTTTCTCAAGAAAATATACTGTATATCTGCTTTTTCTACTTTACTTTTTTATCTACTTTTTCCAAATATTACTTAAATTATCTGGTGTCTTTAAATAATAATAATAAAAATAACAACAGCAATAATAGAATTAGAAGGGACCTTGGAGGTCTTCTAGTCCAGGGGTCTCAAACTTGCAACGTCACGTGATGTGTTGTGACATATCACAACTTTTTTGCCATTGCCGGCAATGGGGTGGACGCAGTTTCGCTATGATGCATCCGGCCCATGGGCCGGCAGTTTGACACCCCTGTTCTAGTCCAACCCCCTACTCAGGCAGAAAACCCTATACCATTTCAGACAAATGATTGTCCAGTCTCTTCTTAAAAACTTCCAGTGTTGGAGCATTCACAACATTTGGAGGCAGTTTGTTACATGAATATATAATTGTTATTTCTATAATTCTGTCTTCAATCCTAAGCATACATAACCCATAATACATTGGATTTAATTCTTAAAGAACGTATGCAATAAAATATATTTTTAAAGGATAGATAAGATGAAAGTCAGCATGACTCAGCAGATTAGGAATCACTTTGTATGCAATTGTAAATGTAACTTCATTGAAAATGTACTTTTAAAAAAAAATCTTCATTTTTTGAAGCTTTAAACCAAATTATTCAACCAAATTAATATGCCAAAGGGAGCTGATCCATTGTCCAAGAACAGAGTTCTGCTCTTCTCAAGAAAATCTTTAAGAATAAAACTGAAAATCAGATCTTTACACTGATTATTTGCTACATTCAGGTTCCAGCATCCTAGGGAGATAGGGATAGAATTTATATTTAAACTGATCCTTCATGAATTGATCAAATTGAGGCCTGCATTCAGATCAATTTGGGCTGGATATTATATTAGCAACATTCTTAACATACCCTTGTATTTCAGCAATATGCATCCTATCAAAAATCATAGTACAATAGGATACACAATACTTTTTAGTCTGAGAGTCTAGGCAGGGTCAGGACACAGAAGTGAGCAAGGTATGATTAAAATGACAGTATTCTTTAATTTTAATTAAATGAAAGTTATATTAACAACCCTTAAGGTGAGTTATTAGGCAATTTCTTTATTGCATTTGTTAATTTGTTAAGCTTTCTGTCACATAAAAAAATTAATTCCACCAAGTTTTTTGGAAGGTCCGTAGTGACAGCAGCAAGGATTAAGAGGACAGCATGGCTATGATACTATAAATTAGATACCCATGGGATATATGATTGTTCACACACCTTCTTTTTAGACATTATATAAAATCTTCAGGTAGCAGATGAGTAGTACAAACAGTAACAGTTATCCTCATGATATACTATTTAAGCATCCTACAACACCAAAGTAGTAAGGTCTAAGAAAAAAGTGTAAAGGAGAAAATGTATTTTGGTTAGAATTAAGATAGCTTTTGTGTGTATTAAAACCTTTTAAACACAGCATTATTAGTTTGGTCCAACATTATCTCCTGCAGTGAGTGGAGGCAGGCCAGGAGTATGAAGGCTGCTGAGCAAAACAGGAAGAAAGTGAACTGTGAAATTGGTAATTTTATGAGTTTCACCGGGGGGGGGGGGGCTTTGTTGTTAGACACTATGACAATTGGAACAGAGTCTCAGGTTAATACCAACCATACAATTGTCCATTTATTCAAAAAAGAAACAATAGCTCTAACCTACAGTTTTATATCTGAAACAAATGGGGAGGGGGCATTTGAGTTCATATCCAACAAGACCAAGGTGAAAAAAAGGAAAAGATAGAAGATGAGGAACAGATGGGGAAACATGGTTCTATAGATGACTCTAGTAGAGATAACACTGATTTTTGTACTAGACACTTGAGGAAGACAATCCCCTTCTGCTAATGTTGTTCCTTAGTAATGGAGTTGCAAATCAAATCTTTGTCATTCATTCATTATTTAATCTGAACTGTCTTTTTATGATACAATCAAATTTAAAACATAGATTGGATTCACGTATAATGAAATGAAATTATAAACGTTTCTTTAAAGAAACATTATTCTGGACTTATGTTCATCAGTCCATAGGTAACTTTTTAGAACTCAGGTTAAGATATACATATACATACATACACACACAACCCTCCTCTTACTCCACTTTACAATAGTTTGTACTATATTTTGATTAGAAAGTATTACCATTTCCATTCTTTGTAACTCCATCTTTCTACCAAGTTGCCTGGATTTTCAAAACCAAAAAGAGTGAAAGGCAATATACATTTGGTTCACTAAATATTAAAGAGGGAGATACTCTACAATTTTATGTGGTTATAGAGAATTGGATACAGATGTAGAAATAAGACAAAGATCAGTTCTTTCTATGAAAATCAACACCTCTACATCAGGGCAACATCAAGGAAGCAAAAACTACTCAAATTTGGGCAAGTTATCTTTAATGCTAGTCTGGGTTAAATAGAGAATTTTGAAAACTGCGTATTTATAGTGCGTACATTTTGACAGAATCTGACATCTTCCCAGGTTTCTTCCCATCTGGGTTAAGTTACCATTTATGAGATACGTTAATAATTGACTTGTCCTCTAGCTCTTATTTGTGTCTACTTTTCTTTTCATTCCTTTTCCAGCTTTCCCAGAATCTCTCACAACTAAAAACCATGCATTTTGATCCTCAAATTTCAAAATGAATGTCTGCATTAGCTTTTGACTTTGTATCAGCTTAGTATTGCCCTGTTCACCCATCCCCTCAAACCTTCATATTTATGTTACCATAAAGAAATGTAGAATCAAAACAATGCTGCTTTGCATCAACTTAAATTAGTTGTGAGGTGAAGCAGATATGTTGGTCTCCTTGGCCATCCTTCAAGAATTTCATTTTAGGTGAGCAGAAACTTTATTCTTGGCTCCTTTTGGAAAGGAAAGAGACTTAGGTCTCTTTATATTTACCAAGGGAGATTGATTGCAACCTGGTGGATGTCTGCCATTTAAAGACCTCTGATATCCTCTGATAGTCCTCCATTGGTCATGTCAACTGCTTTTACCATCTGACAAAGTTTATTCACAGACTGAGCCTTTCCCACTTTCAATTTGGGTGATTGCCTTCTGTAAACTGTTAAGCAGATGTGAACTCATTTTCTTAAGGTGATTAGATCTAGAGTGAACCAAATTTGTATGCGTACCCATGTTCAAGTATTTGTGCAAAAACAACAGTATTTATTTGTAACTTAATTTCATGGCAAATGATATCTTGGTTATGATTGATTCTGTTAGCCTTCCTTCCTCCCTTTTGCTCATCCCCCTCCCACTCATCCCCTTTTTTTCAAAATGCAATTAATATAGTTTTGTGTTAAATGATTCAGTGAAAGTAAATCTTTTATATTCAGGTAAGCAATTCAGCCTTGTACGGTTTTATGGGAATTAGATTTTTTGAAGTCTGTGTTGAGCATGCCCATAACTCTGACAGAGCCCTGCAGGCTCTTGTCTTCACCTTCAAATCATAAGACAGAGAAATCAAGCTCCCTCTGTGCTCTCAATTATACCAAAAAACACGGAGCAGAAGTCTTCAGTAATTCAATCCCTGTGGAAGCTTCTTCATACTGTTTGCACTGTTGGAACTGCTGACAGCAGCAATCCCACAATTCCTCCTGGTAGGCTGTCAAAGTTCCTTATACTGCGTGAGAGGCACTGCTCTGTCCCACTGCTCCCTCTCCAGAGGCCTTTAAGCACATGCATGACTTTTGATGCTTGCTTGATACAGTGGCCAAGAGGCCAGAAAATATCACAACGAGAGTTCTTTACACACTTATAAGGTACCTTGTTCTCAAACTAATAGGAATTGTGGCTACATGTGGGCCTAGCTGGTTGTAATTTAATCACAAGTACAGCTGCATAAACATTGCACTATGGAATGTCTGCCTGCAATTGGATTCTTTCTCTGAAACTACACTGGAGAAAATTCCTGAATGCCATTTTCCATATGGTTAATGAGCAAATGTATCATGGCTAACTTTAATTTATGAGTTGCACTGATTCTAGCACATGTGTGCAAAAACAGAGTACCCATGACTCTAGCTTATCACACAATAACATTTCATAGTTTACTGCCAAATGACACAGAAAAAGAGCTACCGTATATTCTTAATTGGCTTAAGCTCTCAGAAAACCTTTCTGTAGCTTTCCTTCCAGTATCAGTCAGACTTTTCAGATAACAGCAAAATAATAAGAAAGTACATTTTGCTGAAGGCTTGTTCAAAAACAATGGAAAAGGCTTTGCTCATTTAATTTCAAAGGAGTAGCATTTAAATGATAGCTGAATCAGTTATGTCTGTATCTGCCAACTTACATATCTATATACATTTGTGTGAGAAAAATAGGGAATATTCTTTGGCCTATATTTCTGCTTATGGTTTTGATTTGCATTAGTATGATCCATAATAAGGTAAACCAAAAGGTTATTTTGAAAGCACAGCTTAAAAACAAACTAAACAGCTTGACTTGTTTTATCTGATGCCTATAGAAAGAATGACTGTCATAATACCGAATAGATTAAGCTAGGCTTGGCAACCACCAGATGTATTAAGAGTGCAGTAACAGGAACCCCCTGTCTGGTAATCTTTGGCCGTGCTGGCTTGGAATTTTGGATATTGCAATTCCCACCTTCTGGAGAATGTCTTATTAAGTTCAATGCATAGGTATGGAATAGCAGGTTCCTGGTTCAACAGTAGTAACTGTGAGAGGGATCTAGGTATCCTGGTGGATCACTGCTTAACTAGGAGTCAGCAGTATTGTGCGGCTGCCAAAAAAGCCAACGCAGTTCTAGGCTGCATCAACAGAGCAACAGCATCAAGGTCACAGGAAGTGATAGTACCACTTTATACTGCATTGGTGAGACCACATTTGGAATAATACTGTGTCCAGTTCTGGTCACCATAATTCGAAAAAGATACTGAAGCCCTAGTAAGAGTGCAGAGAAGAGCAACAAAAATGATAAGGGGTCTGGTTATGAACAGCTAAGGGAATTAGGTATGTTTAGCCCAATGAAGAAAAGGCTCAGAGGAGACATGATAACAGTCTTCCAATACTAGAAGGGCTGTCACGGAAAAGATGGTGTTGATTTATTTTCCATAGGACCTGAGGGCAGGACAAGAAGCAATGAGTGGAAGCTCATCAGAGGGAGATTCAGCCAGGAAATAAGGAGGAATTTCTTGACAGTAAGACTGATTAATTAATAGAACAGCTTGCCTCTCGGGAGTTGAGGGTACTCAGTCTCTGGAGGTTTTCAAGAAAAGATTGGACAACTGTTTGCCTCAGATGGTATAAGGACTCCTGCCTTGGGCAGGGTGTTGGACTAGAAGACCTCTAAAGTCCCTATAAATGAATTCTATGAATTCTGTCAGGACTTGTGTTTTTCATACATATCTTACACATTTTTGCTGCTTCAGAAGCCAAAAAACCATTGTTTGGATTGTTGGTGTTCCTTTTGTACTTCAAGCAAAATCAATTATACTTAAAGCAGTTCACTGTTATTGCTCCTTGAGACATAAAGATTTCTGGTCTGAAGGAGGACATATAGTAATATGAATTAAAAAGAGTGAGGGGGAAGAGATTATTTTTGGTAGGATTCTAGTAGTAATGCTAAGTTAAAATTGAAAGGTGACTACTGGACTTCATTTTACATCCTTCCCATTCAAACCAGGATTTAAAATTATGGAGAATAGGCATGAAGACTAAAAAATTCTACCAGGAATGTATCTAGCGCTTTACTTGTAAACAAGTATTTGCGTTTTTTTTATTTCTTTCAGTTTCTTTAAACATATGTCACTTTCCTTAATAAATGTTCCTGATGATGAGCTGAACTTCAGATCTTTGAAATTATAACCAGCATCACCTTTCACATTTTTAGATATTTGGAGGGGAGGATTATCTTTGGGCATGCTGACCAGCAATTTTGGAATGTAAGTCAACATGTCTTTACAATACCAAGTTGAGATAGAGTGATTATACATCAGATTTCTGTTCTCTATTATATTCTTGGAGGGTATACGCTTTAGGAATAACTGGAATGAAGAGGTGTTTGAGATCTTTATCAGTATTTGAGCTCTTCTGATGAAATCAGATAAAACTACTATCTAAATTTATTAACATAGGTTTGATGGGAGAAATTGGAATGGTTCTGCTTATTACTTGGTTTCGCATTTCAAAAATAAATTGCTGAAGAGCCTTTGCTCTAGTTCATTTCAGTGCCTTTGGTAATACTGGAGGGCAAATATGGTAACATTCTACTGCTGATCAGTCCTATTTGAATGGAGCTCCATTATACTAATGCTCCTATTAGTATATCACTAATGGATGGAGGTATCTCATTCTATTATTCTACTGTTTCATCAACAACATATAGTTTCTGACTCTATTGCCAGGTTCTGCCCAATTATATTGTCAGTTCTTCAAGTATTCTTAATAAATAAATAAGTTCCTTATTTATTTTCCTATAGGTTTAGATTTGTTTTTATAGCCCTGGATAGGAAAACGTTAAAATGCATTAAACCATTTTATAGAATCAAAACTCACAATTCATTCCATGGAACTGTGTGGTCTCTTGGTTTATCCTCAAAGCCAAGCCAAGTGCAGTATCTCACCTGGTTCAACTTTTGAGGATAGCTCATCATCTTCATGGTTTGGTCCCAAATCTTTTATTTTAGTTCTTTGAAATTAGCTCTGGGAGTACTTACATCCTGCATGGAATATCCATAAGAAAATTAGTCCATTGCTATTTACATAACTCACCCACTGAGATAATAGATGTACTTTGTTAAAGGAATTATACAAAAAATAAAAGTCAAATGCACAATCAGAAGTACTCTGTGTGTATGTGTGTGAACATGTGCAGTATATAGACACACGCATAGGCTCATTGAAATAAAATAGATTCATGAAATAAAAACTCTTGCTGCAAAATGTATTTCTTGATTGAAGCCTTTTTTATAACTGACTATATGGCCATGACAGTGACAGATGTCAATTAATGTTTAGTCTCATTATTTACAATAAAAGAAATAATGATTGTACTGCTTGAGAATGATGGGAATCATATATCTAGTGGATATCAGGTTTTGGAAGGATGAATTTGGCGCTGTTGTTAAAACACTTATTTCTTATGTTATTGAGTACTTAATGAATGTAGAACTAGGAGCATCCCTTGGTCAAGTTCTCCTTTTTTAAAAAAGGATATTATCACGTAGGTAGACACAGTTCACTTTTGCAAAACATTCTGATGTCTGGGGGAAAATCACAAAACTGTCATCCAGATGGCAGGTTTCAGATGCCACATCTAATAATTTTCCTATTAAAATAGAAAAACGCCAATATACCATTTATTTGGAAATGGACAAAAATATTTTTAATTAAATATGTGCACTTCCTTTGAAGAATTTTCTTTTCAACAAAAGCTTATCAACTATGGGTGGTTACACTTATTTAAATAAAAAAAATCCAAATAATGGAGAAAATCAAAGCAGACAAAGCTAATCTTAAAAGAAAAAAGAAAAAAAACTCCTACATAATGTCAGCAATCTTAGGTAGAATAGATAGAAATTGTTTTCTTACACATATATCTGCTGATATTTTATGATATTTTTATCTAAGTATAAAATCAGGTGATCCTAGAACTGAGCATGAGACTTTAGTCATCCAAATGCTCATTTTTAAGAAGAAACTCTAATAATTGCATAGGAATTCTATAAAAATATTTGACTTTGAGACCAACCATATGTTGCGGGTAGGAACGAAAGAAAAAATAATGTAAAATGATTCAGATTTAAATAGGGCCAAAATATTTCAGAACCATCTCAACTATTATTAAGCAAGCATTTGGTGGCAAAGGAGGAGCTTTGAATTTATTAAACTAACTGGAATTATGGACTATTTTGTGGCTTTGTTCCCATCTGTCAAATTGGACTGTCTGAAAAATAACACAGAAAAGACAGTCTTTCCTACAGATCACACATGGCAAAGCAATTCAGCTTTCCCTTTCTGTTAAAGGCACTGTTCTGTATTTTTTTTTTTTTTAAAAAAAACATACTGTTAGCCTTCTGAAGGACTGAGCTGCTTTTTAAAAGCATTTAGAAAATATGTACAAGGATGAAAAAGGTCACTTGCATAAAAGCGAGTGTGAATGCACAAGGTGAAAGCTTAATGAAACATTATGCGCAATCCTTTTTGGTACTCAGAATAGCTCCAAGGTTAAGGGAGTCCGAGTCAGTCTTCTGCAGATCCATTTCCTCTCTCCAGGCTTCTCATGTTAACCCAGTGATTTAGTACTCTGCATTAAGAGCAATTCACCTGCCTCTGGTGTCCCAGTGGCCTGTCTCTCTGGGGAGTGAGGTGGAGAATAAAAAGTTCCACATATGGTAAAGTCAAGCTGCTTGGAGCCTGCTGAGTGTCTGCTATGGGGATAGCAGCTCCTGAAAGCCCCAGCTGGTACTTGGAAGAGATTCTGCATTACTACACCTCAGTGCCTGCTTGGTTCCCTTCGGAAACTGTTGGCTCCACATACGACAGCCATTTTAGATCTCTTCAACCCTTTTCTCCCGATTCTGTATCCAACTGAACAGTTGGTCCTCTACTGCTGGATAATCAAATTCTTCCATCTGGTCCTATCCCTGTGGAACTGAAAAGGTGTAGTATCCACCCGGTCCCAAACACACATACCAGGAGAGGCAATGCCTTACTAACAAAAAGCTGTCAACAATAGAAAGCATATAAAGTCTATTTTAAAGCAAAGGAGGAGGAAAAGATTTAAATATCTATAAAATACATGTGAAAGGGGGGAAATAGGAGAAAATACTTCTCTGCTAATGAAATACTAAAAAGAAGTGCTACTGCTACCATTCAAGGGGTTTTAAAAGCAGGAAAACAAATAAATAATCAGAAAGTCAATTCCTCCTAATTCTCTCTCTAGTATTCTCACACAAATGTAGATCTCTATAAAAGCTATCTGGTAAATAAATAAACATGGTAAATCTTCAGAAATGTACTGCACATAAATCCTGCTACTGCAAAAATAAATATTGAAACTGCCACTTTTGCTAAATAATATTGGGACACATTGTCATATTGAGATCATAGCCTTCTGTTATGGATTTTAAATAGTAATATATTTTTAGGGGTGGGGGATGAAAAAGACATGAAGAACAGAAGACTTTTTAAAATGCATTATTTTACTTGGGCTGTTAGCTTTATCTTGATATTTTAAAATCTGAAATTGTAACAACAGAAACTGCACCCTCACAATTTAGCATATACTTATTTATGGATTATTAGTCATGGGTTCAACTATTGAAAGTCTCCATAGGAAGGAAAACACCATGTGCAACACTCTGTATGGATTCCTTTTTCACATACTTGAAAGATCACACATGCATGCTCTGAAATGTGAAAATATGATCCATGCTGAACGTGATTTTGTCCCCTTCCTACTACAGTGCCCATAAGCAGGAGGCTTCAGAATATCTGTATTATAAACTTAATAAGGCAGATAATGTATTAGAAATCATCATTAAGTAGTAATAATACACTGATTCAAGAGCAGGGCAACAAACCACACATCTATTAAAGTATATGTAAATTAGTACAATTTTTCTATTTCCAGTCCCATTTGTGCATTAAAATATGAATTACTCGTGAAATATCTCAACCTGGGCTTTTGTCAATGCTTTTTGAAATACCCAAGAATAATTAGACTCTACCCATATATAGGGGAGTCTCATATTCTTCTTTTGGCCACAACTACTATTCATCTCTAAGAGCTTTCAATGATGGTATGTTAGACATGTAGCTAAACAACTGGGAAAAATATGTGGCTCATATGTTATTTGTTGTCAAGGGCAATGAGTGTGTGAAGTCCTCACAAACAAGACACTTAAGGAGGTAAATTCTTGCCAGTCTAGTTAATGACTGGTAAGAGCTCAACAACTACAAATAGCGATACAAAGGGAAAGAAGACTTGTTTTACTGTAAGCTCAGAAGAAATATGAATGTTTTTCTAAATAAGCAAAACCTTTTGGTACTATATAGAACTATCTGTAGATTTGTATAAGCCTAGGTAAATGTTGGGCTTTGCTATCATCATCATCAAGCAACCTGAAGCTGCTATTTTATGTTCTTTCTACAACTGAAGCTATCATTTAATTTCATACAGTTAAAATAGCAACTGCAAATTGTTGTGATTATTATTCATTTGTTGATTCTCCCCTGCCCCACACTCTTTTTAATTTCTAGTCATATACCTGGTAATAACATTCAAGTAAAATTAGTAATATGTCCTATTATTGCTGTATTTTTAAAAGCATTATATTATTAAATTTAAATCTTAATATGGTTACATAAGAATATGGAGACCAGTTGAATGAGACCAAGTCTATCTTTTATAGTATTATGTTTTCACAGCAGCAAACTAGGGCATAAGCACAATAGTACAATTTCACTCATTTTCCTAAGAATTTTCAGAGGGAATATACAATCCTTATAACTATTAGGCATTGGATACTTTAACTTTCATTAATTTGCCTAATCCCCCTTTAAAATCTGTAGCCAGATTTTTTATTTTTGTTAAACAGTGTTTAGCTTATACTGAGAAAAAAACTATTTTTTTCAGCTTGGAAAAATATTGTTATAAAATCTCTAACTGTAAAAGCAAATTTGAAGGTATCTACACCCACAGAATGTTATATGTAGGTTCATGACTGAATTTCCCAACATTTTATTTAACAGTTGTAATACTATAGCATCTGTATGAGACTAATTAATAAATCATTTTTGACAGATGAGAGTTTCTTTTCTACATTCTAGCTCTATATAATTCAGATTACAAACTCTCTTAGGAAAACACAATTTGAATTCCAGATTTAAAAAACAAAGAAAAATACTTAATAGTACCTATAGCAAGATATAGAAACAAGAATAGTATAGGAACAATACTATAGCATAGGGACAATAGCAGTAACATGCTATTTTACATGTCCTACAATAGTCCATTGCATATACAGTATTACTCAGTGCTACTGAAAGAGGGCATGTTAATAGATCTTCAGCCTTTAACTAAAGTTTCAGAAGATCTTAAAGTTATCCAAAGATTTCCCTTCTTCAGAAGGAGAAAGAGAGAATCCTATTAAATGATAATGTGGTTTTCTTTATTTTTGGCTATGTTGTGCAAAATTAATTAATTATAGTTTATTCAATAAATCACGATCAAGCAAATCATTACTTACCATTAAAGAGACAAACATTCTAGGACTATCTTGTTATTAATTCCTGGACTCTGATACTTTGAACACTGACCAATTTAAGGAACATTTAAACAAAATTCATGCAATACGAAGAAGACAGCAAGCAATTTATAGCATTTTCTTTACAGTTTCTGTCAACATAGTGATTAGTTGCTAGATTAGTGCTAGAAATAATGATCAATTATTTTAATACAATCTCATAAATAAACGAAGAGACTCTCTTTGTTTCTGTCCTGATTGGTGGAAAATCAATTGTATATTGCCTGGAAATGACTTGATTTTCCATTTTTGATATTTACTAACTGCACTTGGACACAGCGTTTTCTGTGGTACCAGAGAACAATGAAGAATAAAACAAACAAAAATTCTTTTTCAGTAAACAAATGTTATGAAATATTTATGGTGTTGAAAATTAATTACAATTAAAGAGCATCTTCTTTCTAGAAATCAATTGCTACCCTATCTAATGGAAAGCATGTGGATGTTATGAATACAGAATAACCATCTAGTTTAACCTTAGGACTTGTAATACAACTTTGCAATATCATGAAGGAGATGTTATGCTTTGGTATATTAAGCATAAAACTTCAAGAATTTGATACTGTTGTGCATAAATTCTATAGCAATTGTGCATAATCTACTTGAAGACCCACTGAATTGAATTAAATGTTAATTGTGATTTAATTAAAGGTAGAATATGAAGTACAGATAGTCCTGGATGTATCACCATAACAGAGTCTGGAATTTCTGTTGTAAGTCATGAAGATCAAGGTATTCATATGACAACCCAATTTTTCTACTTTTTTGTAGTGGTTGTTAGGTGAATGCTATAGTTGTTAAGTGAATGATGTGGTTGTTAAGTGAATGCCACAGTTGCTAAGTGAATCCAAGTTTTCCTATGATCTTTTTTTGCTGGAAACCAGCCCCAAAGGCTGGAAACTGGTAAATTGTGATCACATGACTGCAGAATGCTGCAACTGGCTCTAAAGATGAGATGATTGCCAAGCACTCAAAATGAGGACATGTGAATGCTATGTGTGTGTGTGTGTGTGTGTGTGTGTGTGTGTGTGTGTAGCCATTGGAACTTAAGAATTGGGTCATTAGCTTTTGGGAGGTCTGTTTTAACTTTGAAAAGTTGCTAAGCGACTAGTCGTTAAGCAAGGACTACCTGTGTGTAGAACAAACCTCTGGAATGAAATGGTATTGTTACTGGATTGGCTTCCTTGCTTGCCATGGTGAACCCAGCATCAAAATAACAGGAGATGTTGGACCAAGGATTCTGCTGTCCCTGACCAGTGAGCTTTGCCATATGTTATGGAGAATCTCATTCCTCTGCTTATATCAGTGAAAAACCTTGAGTTATTCTCCACAGTAGACGTCTACAGAGACCTACAGATTTAAGATCTCTGTATTTGTGTGTGTGTGTGTGTGTGTGTGTGTGTGTGTTTTCATGTGTAGCTGAATTACTGAAAGCATACAGTTTCATATTCAATACTCAATATAAAGCAATTGCATTTCTGTAGATTAATTTTATAAAAATTTCTCAAAGAATACGAAAATTGGTTTTGATATCCATCCAAAGTCTTGATTGTAAGACTGGTCATACTCATCATAAAGCCTCAGGCTTCTCCCTTGGAATTTCAAGGAATTAATTTTTTACTAAACACCTGCTAAAGGGCTGTGTTCTGCACTTGGGCATACAATTTAATCTTTTTGTGTTGTCTCCCAGCATTTTCATTGCTGTTTGAGTAATTCACACAGGGAAAATCTGAGTCCAGCACTAAAGAGATAAGCTCATTTGGTAATACCTACATGTTCGGACATTTTAAAACACTAACATCTCACATTTGCCTTTTCCATGGTACAGCCCACGATATTTGGTACCTTTTTTTTTTAAAGGCTTACTTATTAACAATAACAATATAGTTGTTATGCTCCATCACAGTGTGCATAAATACTCACATCTATTGCCTGACTCACCTCATACAACA